>APFE031484031.1:76910-97261 GCA_000404065.3 Pinus taeda | reverse complement strand
TTTTTACTTCTTATTATTATCATTATTTTTTTTCAATATTTGAACTTTTGTTTTCTTTCGATTTTTAGTGTTTTTTCTTATTGTTTTTTTTCAATAATTGGATTTTTGCATTTCTATATATTTTTTATATTTGATTTCTTTTTGTCATGTTTTTTATGTTTTATTACTTTTTTTTTTTTTTTTTCAATATTTGAATTTTTGCTTTCTTATATATATATAGGGTATGTGTCGATGCTTGTCTAGCAACCCGATCCCAGTATGTGCAATTTGATAGTTGATTTTAAATTTTTCGTTATAATGAATCAAGTCTGCCCCACAATGTGTTAATTTCATGGTTGGTCTTTAAGTTGTTATTACAATGGGTTGAGCTCACCTACACTGCGTGTCAATTTGATACTTGATATTTAAATTTTTTTTGCAATGTATCAAGTTGTCTTAGGCTAAGATTTTAAAATCACTATAAATTTTTTTCCATATTGTCATGCTAAAATATTTTGAAAATTTAAGATTGTTTTGTAGTCATAATCTTTGGTTTTAATTCCATTATTGAAAAATTGTCAAGATTTTTAATGTTTTTCTAAGTCGTGATATTTTATCTTTAATGTTATGGCTAAAAACAATTATAAATATTTTTTCTTAGCACCATGCTTGAAAATTGTTGGAATTTAAAGGTTTTTCAAAATGTCATGCTTAAAAATTGTTGGAATTTTAAGGGTTTTCAAGGACTTGATATTTTATTGTTAATGTCATGCTTGAAAATCATTGGAAATTTAAAGCTTTTCAGAGTCACGATATTTTGTTTTTAACGTCATTACTAAAAAGTGTTGAAAATGTACCCTGAAAAAGAAAACGTTATTCAAGCATCAACACTTTTTTATTTCAAGGTGTTTTTTGCACCTAACAAAATGGATTTTATTGTTTTTTTACTGTTATTTTTAAAAGATATTGAATATTTACTCTGGAAAAAAAAACAAACAAACAAATAAAACAAAACAAACAAATAAACAAAAAAACAAACAAACAAAAACGAAACCATACAAAACAAAAAACAAAAAACAAAAACAACAACTACTTTATTCTGGCATCAACACTTTTCGATTTCAAGGTGCTTTTTCATGTTTTTTTGGGATTTTTGGGCTTGAGTACCCGTTTTGAGGTAATAGTTCCCATTTGATTGGTAACTATATTGGACTACGTCTCTGGGCCTAGTGTCAAGAGTGGGGAGGCTGGTTCATTAGTTGTTGCAAGATTATGATGAGTACATTATGTGATCTTTGTCAATACAAGGAAGAACTCCCTTAACTAGAGTGGCATGTCTCTCCACGAGACGTTCTTATATAAGAATTCTCACTCATATAATCTCTCTTTCATCATGACAAAATACCAAACTCTCACATAAAGTGGCATACAAGGATCCTTTCACAAAGTGGCATGCATGGATCTCAAAATCATACGTCATCTCAATAAAAATCAAATGAACATGTGGAAAAATACACCTTATACCTCCAATTCTGAGGACAACATGAAAATCAACTACTTGGATGAAGAAACAACATGCGTCATTGTATTCCCTGTGAAAATCTGTGAAATCTAAGTATGAACACAACCCCTTTCTACCTCGGTGAAATCTGGGCTACCTAGGAATATTTTAGATTCCTCCCAAGATTCTATTCTGGACATAGAAGAAAAATTTGTTGCTCATATCAGAAAATGGACTGTGCCATTAGACTCTTGGCAAAAAACTAGTTCAAATTAGTACAAACTCAACATAATTCTGACACTGTAAAAAATCAGCCCCTAAGGAATCTTAAAGATTCCTCATAGAGAATATTCTTTAAAATATTCCTTAACATATGCTCTAACAATATTCCTAGAATCTTCCTAAGATTCATGACTTTGTTGGCCTACTTGCACTCTCATATTGTAATATCCCTCCCCTTAATAATAAATAATAAATAATATAAATAATAATATAATAATAAATAATAAATAATACAAAAATAATATTAATAAACTAAATTCAACTATGAATAGTGCTTACATGTGGTAGAAATAGGCTTACCGCAACAAGGTTTTGGGATGACTCTTCACCCTTAAGGCCTATGGACATCTTAAAAAATATATATATATTTTTTTTTGTTTTGTTAGGATTTTTTAACTCGACTTGTTTTGAAAGTTACAGGATCATTACTTCCGGGAGGCCGCATGTCTTTTATGGTTATTCCATTCCTCTTTTCTGGGTATTTTAAAAACTTTTGCTGAGCTATGGTTTTGTTGAGATGGATGTTTCATAATTATCATATTATCTCAAATTTTTTTCTTTTAAAGAAGGTAATGCTTGTACTATTTTCAGCCTAATTGTCGTAGTTGGACATAGTTATGTAGTTACAGTGATCTTTTGTGGTTTCAACCCAGGATTTTTGTGTTCAATATTCCATTAATCGTAAATCCTCACTTAAAATAATTACAGCCTTCAGAGTGTATATATAAACTCGGCAACTTTCCATATTCCCCTAGCCGTGCAACTTTAATGAATATAACTTGCGAGTCTATCTCTCTTCTTTCAAGGCTAGGAGCGTCCAATGTTTCCCTAACCTCTCGACAGTAACGTCGAGTTGGAGATCGAGTGCGGCTTTGGAAATGCCCAGTGGTAGAGCTAATCGTCGCAACGAGGGTTCATCGATGCTAATTTCTCCAAGGTGGTCGTGAAACCAATCACTGCTCTTTTTAATCACTTGCAGTAAAATCAAAACTTTTGGCATGGCCATTGGAGGCAACCTCTAGTTTCTTCTTGGAACATTCATAGTCAAAACACCATTAACCAATTTTGTTCCATTACGTGTTAATTTGTTTTTCATAAAAAAAAATTCCTCATTGAATGAATATTAGCTAGGGCAACGTTGATTTTCTTATTTATTAGAAGTGTGAGCACTATTGAAATGCTAATCTAGAATCACAATCTGCATTAATTATATCAAAATTTACCTGTTCGTTTTTTGTTTTTCGCTATTTAAATCAATGCCCATTGAAAGACCTCAGTTTGCTTGAAATTTGAAAGATGTTTTGGTGAAAAATGCAATGAAATTCAATTAATTGAATTCAAAACCGCACCTCGCATTTTACCGACACGATGACTTAGTCAAATACTCAGGTTTGATAGAGTACACTTCACGTCAATTTAAATCACGAAAGTCATTATAAAGAAAATATTATGATAAGCACTTAGCCAATTATTGCCCAAACCTAAGCTTGACAATTTTTTATGCCTCTTGCAACTCCTTGCTTGATTGTCATATGAGCTATAAATCTTCCTTTCAAGGACTATTATTCAACTATTATTTGAAGACGTTTCTCATAAAAAAATTATGGTTGCTAGAACAAAGTACATGTTTTACAACATACTTAGAATAAAATTGACAAGGTTCATGTAGGCAATTATATATTGGATAATCTCATTTTTCCTTTCAAAAAGTATACCATGGACAAAGAATATTGGTTAGGATACCATCCCATTAAATTGATCTTGGAAAAAGCATATGAAAGTCCACGTGTCCATTTACTGTTTTAAATTTTAAATCTAGGCTTTGGAGAAAATTCATTAAGGATGTTCAAAGTTCAAATTATATTTGTTGATAAGCGTGTTGATATATCATATAACTTTGGCTAGGATTTTTACAAAAGAATTTATTTATATATATACAGTATCCACCATCCCTAACAATTGCAGAAATGAATGAAAGTTTCTAAGATAGATTGATAAAGTTACCATATGAATTTAAAGGTCTTAATATATAAGTGTATATGTTATAAGAATCATGGCATGTTGACTTAGTGTAAGGGTATATCTTAATTATGGCAAAAAAAAGTTTAATGAATAATAATGTTGAGGATTAACATTCTTAATCATGGTATTTTGTAATACACAATGCTAAATTGGCATAATAAATAAATATTTGAGTAGAGTTTAGTGGATTCATGGGTATACAAACATAATTGGTATAAACCCTTTTGCATGAAAGGATTAGAAATATTAATTAAGACCCATGTGGCTACTATGTCTTTTATCTTGATAAGTACAATATGCACGAACATTAACTCATGGTAATGCTTGGAAGCTTCATGGTAATTACCGTGATAAGTTGGCAAGATCTCGCACTTTTATGATTGAATACAGTGAAACGGAATTTCATGATTTTCATAATCAAGGCTTTTTCCTAAACATCATTTTCAATACAATAGTGTGTGTATTATGCATGTAAATCAAATTCTCCTAGAAGATTGATGTGTAATGAACTTTAAGCCAATCGTACAATGTTTTAAGTTCGAGTGACAGTTGGGACTCACGAGTCTTTGTATTCTTTAAAGTCAATAACTGGATCGGAGATCCTGCATACCAGGTGCCAAGATAAAATGATCATAACCACGATGAAGAAAACAGGTGGCATGAAATACAGATACGGTTCCTTGAAGAAAGAATGGCCATTGATTATGCAAAAGAGCATACTGAGTCCTTTAATACGAAGTTCATATGTTGTGTAATTTTTTTCAGGCATATTCACACCTGCCTGTTGTGAGAAGGGTGTTTGAATAATGAAATGAAGTCTCCATTGGCTTTTAAAAGCGGTTTGCATGATCCTGCTGGGCGTTTAGCTTCATGGAATATTTCACCTGGTGGAAAAAGCTTTGGAATTTAGGTTTTGTGTAATCTCCTTGTGTAGCATCTAGGTTACAACCATTTGTAGATAAATATGATCCACAAGGTTACCTCAAATGAAGTGCATATCAGTTCAAAGTCCAAGCACCAAAAGAAGCTCCTTCTCCCGTCAAGAATTCAAAGCGCTAAAAATCATTATAGCTAAAATGTATTGTAGCCAATAGGTTTGTTCAGAGTTCCTGGTTTTGTTTCAATCTTTATATTGTAATTAATGAATGTAAAACCCAATAGCTATTAAAGCTTTGTTAAGGGTTTGATATGGTGTTGCCTTCGCGGATGCGCTTGCAGGCGGGCCATCTTATTAATAAAAGGATTTTATTTTGTGTTTTGGAGAGGGATAACCTTCCCAGTCATCCGATCTGGTTTTGGGTCGGGTGGCGGTGTCTCTTCTTCTTATGGTGTGGAATATTTCTTTGATGGTTTGATTTCTTAAATTTCCTTAGATTAATTATTTAATAGCCATAAGAATCTCAAGATACACTTGCTTAAACAGATACTTTAAAATACACACACACACAAAACACAAAATTTCAATTTATCTTTAAAAATCATGAATCTACATAATTAATATTGGTGATGAATAAATTTTCTTTCAAAATTCAAGTACCTTCTTAGCACAATAATGTCACCAATATTCTTAAGCTTTAGTCATTCAAATTTGGATTATACATTGAGACAATTCTCTAAGATTTATTCTGACATCATTATTACCTTCTAACTCATGTTTTCCATGGTTTTATACTACAAAATTAGTGATTATTGATAATTTGCATGATCAATCAAACAGTTTCAAATTTGGAAATGGTCTGATTGCATGTTGTGCAGTAGGGGAAAAATATACAAAACAATAGATTGAAATGAATCAAGAATCTTCAAAACTTTGTTGAATAAATTTGGCATGGTTAATACATATCTGGTTAAAAATTCACTGCATAATTATCACAACAATAATCTAAGTATCTTGGCTCTTATTTTATGCTTCTTTAGTGATGAATCTTGATATTGAGTGACTGATTACAGTGTTTGGCACGTTATTTGTTCCTCTGCAACCTGAAAAGTACTATAATCAACTACAACTTAAAGGTGTGACATAGCTCTCCCCATTACAACCATATAACAAAGCGAAATTCTAAATGAGTCACATAATTAAAGGTATATAGTTTTGTTATGACTCATTAGTTCATTGGAAAAGTATATAATCGTGTAACCTTGGATGGTGATAATCTACCCATAATTGACAATGTGTAATTCTCTGAAAGATTGCATGATTGATATGGTATGCTGGCATGTTTTTGTAACAAGTCTTTAATGCTGGTGTAACTACTCACCACCAGTTCATTTTACAACACAGTTTACATAGCACTTGAAGTATTTGGATAATTGAAGTTGAAATTTGTCACCAATTAAAGTGCTCTAAAATAGTGAAATCTATCCCAATTCACAATGGATAAACTCTGATATCTTATTACATTTAGATGATCATTGTTCACTAGCATCTGTTCATTATTTTACTATTCAATGTTGATCATACTATTCACTAATTGGGTTGGATTGTTGTTCTCATTGTCCTTTAGCGATAGCAGTTGCTTGGCATTTCTCTGGTCTATTATTGCAAGAACACAACTCTCTCAATATGATCTTCTAATAAATTTCATTTTGCATTACAATTGCCATTTAGATTACATGTATCTGCTCATTTACTATTTATATCATTTGTATATTAAACATCATCAAGCTACCATTGAAGTCCCCTTCATTCTTGAGTGAATCAGTTGGGTTTGCAATATATATATATAAACCACAGGATGATATATTTTAGTCTCAGAGGAAAATCGTATAGATTTGGATTTCAGTTCAGATGTTGAGTATAATGTTACATGAGGTTTCATAATTCCAGGTTAAATGCATATAGTGGATAAAGTTGTCTATGGAGAAATGGAAAGGAGAAACTAAAATTTCGAAAAAGGATGATAACTAATGATAGTTCATGTGATTATGGCCAACTTGGATCAGATGTTTAAGGTGGTAGAGAAGAAGTATCACAACAGGGGTAAGTAATCAGTAAGAAGAAACAACCTATTTTAGAACATAATGGAAGAGTTTGGTATAATCATAACTTGGTACTCTATAAGGTCTATCTAAGGATGATGCACATAAAGAAGAAAATATTGCCAATCAACTAGTGAAGTTGAAAAATCAGGGTAATAATGAAGGTTATTTTAAGGAACATATAAGGTATGATTAATAGAATGATTGGAGAAGATAAGTTGTGTGCATAACAACAACTATAACAATGGGAGAGCCACATTGTAAAGTTTTCCATAGGTGACTAACTATATGAATGAATTATGGATAACAAGATGTATGATCATGATATTTTATTATGTTGATGACTTAAAATAGGAAAAGATAAGAAGATTACACTTGGAAGCTATCTTAATGAATTGGGAAATAGTAACAACATTTCCAAGGTATATCAGTGCTATAGGAGAGGAGGAGAAGAAACCACAATGACTGGAGGTGAGAAATTCAAGTCAAATTAATAAAACAAAATGAAGTGAAGAAACTTCCATTTTTGAAGCCAGTATACATGGAATTGTAGGAAATCAACACAAGGAGAAAAATAAAAATATATCTATGAATATCAGGTAGGAGGAAATGAAGGGATGTTCTATCAAGAAGAAAGTTCTTTTAAAGGTATTGATGAGTAGAGCGAGAAACATGATTGGTAATGGTCATAATGATGATCTACATATTTTAAAAATGTGAAAGTGTGAAGTTACATGATGACCAACTGATAATAAACGAGGAAGATATAGAAAGGAATGTTGCTAGAAATTTTATAAGGATACCTTGAGAAGGATTGTACTTCACTCATTTTCACTCATTATTTCATGAGTAGGACTTCCCATAACGTTAAAAGAGGTTGTTTCTACATAACACCTCACATTTAAGTTTCTCATGGACAATGATGGTAGTAGTGTTTCCAACTATTTCAAAATCAAAAATAATGATAGTATTTAATAAGAAAGAGTCTTTTGCCCAACTTGAGCAAACTGAATTTATGATAAAGCAATCAAGTGGTATTGAGATACGAACTTTACGAACTCAACGAGATAAGAAAATACTTTTGGATAAAGTGCTAATTGTTAAATAAGTCAACATGGGTCAACAAATCCTCATGCAAGAAAATTAAGCATGATATCAAGTTAAATCATGATGAAATAGTATTTATATGCAATTGCATATAGCGGTATTGGAATTAGTAAGCCAAAGGGTAAATTGATGTAAAATCAAGGGATTTTAATTATGAGATAGATGATTTAAATAAAGATGGTATCACTAGTAATATCTTAAACAATGAAATTCACCAGAATTTCCTTGGGGAAAGAAGAATATATGACGAGAGATTAAGACTCAAGATGATGAGGCTCATGTGAAATTTAACGATATACTTAGATGATTATACCATTGGTGTAAATGATACACTACCTAGTAGAAAGAAGTCAAAATGATTATTGAAAAGTAATTGACAACTTGATGAAAACAGATTAACGATGTTTCATGATATCATGGTAGGAAAATAATGATGTACATATGGTTCTTATAGTGATAGTGTATCCATATGATAATAGTGATATGCATAGGTATTATGACGTTATGTCAAGGTATATTGACATATTTATTTACTACGTGATGATAAGTATTTAATGTTCAATACTCATGATGGATCTGATATGCATAATGTGGCATAGGAATTATGATGCTATAATATGAGGATTATTGACATGTGGTTCATTTATGTGAAGTCATGATATGTATTTGTTATAATTATATTGATGGTATAACTGAAGCATACAATAGTTCCGTACAAATCTATGACATGCATGAGCATGCAGTGCCTTTTTATTCATAATGTTGCGATTAACAAAGATGAACGTTCTCATGATGACATGCAAGACTTGGCATGTGGATTATTTCCTATGATACTATGATGGTATGGTTAATGCATTGGATGCATGTTGAGATGTGATGATTTACAGGAATCCACAAATGGGCCGAGAGGGCCGTTTTATTTGATGATCTTGTGCGAGCCCATACGCACAAGGGAGAATAAGTAACACCATATGGGATAGGGACAAAACTCAATCAACACTACATATGCCACTGGTTCCTTTGTCTTGAGTATAACTCTTGATGGATAGCTCTTGAAGAGCTATAGGACCATCTTGAGGAGGCCAAGTGCCTAATGTTCTAGGCTAGGTGCATGTTATTGGATTGGGATGCCGAAGTCTGGAAGGGATGTAAAGGACTTTGATGCCTGGGGTTGTGTGCCTTAGTAGTTGTGGAGGGAGTGGGTCAGCCTTGCAAGATGCTCGGGGTCATTGAGTACCGGACCGGATGCCTGCCTTGGGGTAGATGAGGTCTGAGTTAGGCGCGAGCCTTTGGGCCAGCCTTGGACTAGGATACAGACCGAGTCAAGCTTATGCCTGGTGCTAAAAGTGGGAAAAATGATACAGATTCCTTGAGATTTCACGGGGTGTTGGGAACTTTCGATGCCTGCTGGTTATACTAGTTCAGCAGAGGGTGTTGGCAAAACATGAATAAAATAATAAATAATTAAATAATAATAAATAATATCAACTTAACTTCGGGACGAAGTTCCTTAAAGTGGAGAGTATGTAATATCCCTCCCCTTAATAATAAATAATAAATAATAAAAATAATAAAATAATAATATAAAATAAATAATAAAATAATACAAAAAATAATAATTAATAATAAAAATAATAAATCATAAATGTTAAAAATAAATTGATATTAAAAATATATACAAGAAATAAATAAAAATAGTAATAACCATACTAAAGCTCTAAATAAGAATAAATAGAAATAAAACAAGAAAACTATCAAAAAGAAGAAAATTAAAAACAAGAAAGCTAAAAATCAAAAGAAAAGTAAATAAATAAAACAAGAAAGCTAAAAATCAAAAGAAAGTGGCATGTAGACACATGGAGTGTGTGCATGTGGTTCCCTTTCCAATGTTTGTTCTATTTAATAGATGGTGAGGAAGATGAGAGGCATTCTTGCATTCCATCTTTCCGAGATTCTATCTTTCATTCTCTTGGGAGAATGGTGTTCTGAGACTTAGGAGTCACTGGCAGTAGTACGTTGATTGAGGGCTCGGGGTGGCCAGTTGTAGCAAATCCTTGCGCAATTGAGCCTACGGTTGGGTGGAGAGTCGTCCCCAAAACCTTGTTGCGGTAAGCCTACTTCTACCACAGGTAAGCACTATCCATAGTTGAATTTAGTTTATTAATTACATGTTTATTTGGCTAGGTAAGTGCCACTCTTATTTAAATTTAATGTTAATTAGAAAAGTTAATTAGATATTTATTTTTGGACTGTTACACATATCTCATGTATTCTTCATGGTTCCCTTTAAACCATTTGAATGACATTTTATAACAAAGTGTGAGGGTGAGTAAGACAAAGTGTGTGGTTGGCACAATGGTTGGAATAATCATATTAAGTTACTTGTTGTTGGGGAGGTTTTGGGTTCAAAACCCATGGACTCCTAATTTTTCTTTAATATGGTTTTAATATAGTTTTCAAACCATATATGATATGGAAATCGTATGTCCATATTGTAACGACTCCCAAAACCATGAGAATAATGCAAAAAATGGAGGTTGCACCATGCCAAGGCCACTCAGGCCTAATTTGAGGTGCCATGTGGCACCATGTGATTGGGACATGTGGCAGGCTCTCATTGGTCCACATCATCTACCACCTACTTGTTATGTGTTGACTTGTGCCGCTACCATGTCACTTGCTTGTGGGTCCATCTAGTTTTATGACTGGGTTTCCACATCAGCTTTGCGGGTAGCACTAGGCCTGCTGAATTTTCTTCCATGTGTCATTTGTATGGCCTGCCATGTGGCAAAATGTTGACTTTGACTTTTGCCTAGTTTGACCAAAAATTTGACTGACCATAACTTCTGCATACAAACTCGGATTGAGGTGTTGTTTGCACTGTTGGAAAGATTGCAACAAGATATTAGATCTAATCACAGTTTAATTCCAATTAAAGGACTTTTATTTTCGAGCTTATCTAGAGCCACTTGGATCATTGGTCTAGCCTGTTGAAATTGTAGCAAGAAAAGGCTTAATTTGACTAGTGCCTTAGACAAATGGAGAAAATACGGTTTTCCACATAAGCAGGATGACTTGGATTGAAGTTAGCTCTAGTGACATGGCCTTGTCTACTAGTTAAGTCAGTAAATTCGAGTTTGTAGGCTAGAAGTAGAGTTGTGCATGAGTTAATTGCTAAGATCTAGAAATCTAGTTGAGTTATTGTTAGTTGAAATCAATTAACTGGGCTTTAACCATTAGTTGAGTAATTTGAAGGTCAATTGAGTAGTTATGGTTGTTGTTAACTTGTCAATCAGCTAAAAATAGACCCACTCATGCATGGAATTTGAATTTCCTAGTTGAGTGGATGGAAAAGGCACATTTGTATTTATAATTGTTTACTATTGAGTGTAGAGTGGTTTTGCACTGAGCAGATGATCAATTCCCCTTGGATTTGAGCAAGGAAATAAGGAATTTCCCTATTATTTAGAAGCTTAATTCCTCTAGGATTGTGCAAGGAATTAGGAGGTCAACTAAGGCTTGAATTGGCTAAGTTTGGCCAAAGCAGGTTAGGACGAAGAAGAACAATTTTACAGTGTAGGGTGTGCTTCAAAGTTGAAGCAAGAAATTGTAAGTCTTTCTCTTTCTCATTTGAATTAATGCAAAGCAACAAAAGGGCTTTTCCCAGTTGGGTTCCCCTGTAAAATCATTGTGTTCTTTGTGTTTTGATGGTTGCATGTTATTGCAGGTGTTTCTATCGTGTGTTTTCCTTTCCGCGGAATAGTAGAAAAAAAATTGTCTCTTGATTTCAGTTTGATTTCATTAGCAGTAGCAAATTTCTTTCAATTTCTACATGGTATCAAAGCATCATAAGACTACATAGAAACCTTATTGCATATCTTATCTCTGAGAATTTTCAATTTGCAGAGATTTTGGTGCAGATTCTCTTCAGCGCAGGAAAAATTTCTTTCAACGGATTGAGGTTGTAGTATGCATTTGAAGGCACCTCGAATTTTTGTTCTTGGAAAGATAGGATGGAAGTTGTCCCAGATGATAATGGAGTATGGGAATATACACAAATTGATATTCCAAAACCAACAACATCATATGCACAAGCACTTTCTCAGTGGAAGAAAGACACGACAAGAACCAGGAGGATTATTTTGGAGGGTATAAGGGATCATGTGTTTTCGAACTTGCATGGAAAGAAGACTCCTTTTTCAATGTGGAAAACTCTCACAGATATCTTCCAAAGCAGCAGTGATGCTAGGAAATTGGCATCGAGAGATAAATGCAAGAGCATTTGAATGCAAAAAAAATGAAACCATTCCACAATACCTCTCCAGATTCACTCAGGTTCGAGATGAACTTGGAGGAGTAAAATAAAATGCTCCATCATCTGAACTTGTGAGCTTAGCACTTTCGGCCTTCTAAAATCTTGGCACAACTATCAAGATTCAGTTAATGGAATAGACAAGCTACCAGATTAGGAGAGACTTTGGTCTAGTTTGGTGCAAGAGGAGATCAAAAGCGACACTAGAGATGATGTCACATCCATTGTAGATGAGGAAGAAGACTTTTCTTTGGCTAGTAAAGGAAATAATTCCAAGGGAAAGAAGGCCCAAGGTTAGGCAAAGTCTAGCCAAAACAATGGCAAGAAGAAGGACCTCAGCGAAATAAAATATTTTCACTGCCATGAATACAAACAATATGCAACCAAGTGTTTGCACAAGAAATCCAACAAGGATCTTGCAATAGGAGCAGGAGGAGATGCTTTGGCATCTAAATTCGAGTTTTATTGCACCCTCTTTACTTGCATGGCAAGCATAGTCAGAGGGATCCAGTGGTACCTATATTCTAGTGCCTCATATCATATGCCAAGAAACAACGAATTCTTTAGTAGCCTAGAGGAGAAGGATCTCAAATTGCACATGGAATTTGGAGATGATGGGAGGTATAGTACCAAAGCAATTGGTATTGTCACCTTTAAGAGGGAGTCAAGCTCCGATCTTCACTTGAAAAATGTAATGTATGTGCCTGGGCTAAAGAAAAAATTGATTTCTGTAGATGTATTGGAGGACAGAGGTTATGATGTGGTGTTCAGTAAGGGGAAATATTTTCTGAGGCAGGTAGCTACTAAACAAGTGAAACATATTGGAGTTAGAGTGAAAAATATCTACAAGCTAGAAGTAGATTTCACCATGCATGTAGTATACCTCTAGGAGTTAGGTGGGGTGATGTATAGCCTTAGTTCCAGAGTTGCAAAGATTTGGGATCATTGTTAGTTGATTCGGTCAGATCTTGACCAACAGTTGTAGACTAGTTGGAATTATATCTTAAGGAGCACAAAGCAATATTGATAGCAGTGTGAGAGGCACAATGTAGAATTAACAATAGTGGAGTTTTCCCAGTAGACATTGCAGAGACTGGCAACAATCAAAGACTTGGGAGACAATCGCAACTCAGAGACATAGTTGATTCAGTATTTTGGATGTTTCTCAATTGCAGTAACAACAACAACAACAATGAGAGGGAGTCTTGTTACATTACATTCCTAGGAGAGTTTGATTGGGATTGTGCATAATCCTTTTCTTGCTAAGAGGGAGTGTTAAAATTGTAGTAAGAAAAGGCTTCATTTGACTAGTTCCTTAGTCAAATGGATAAAATTTGATTTTCCACATCAACAAGATTACTTTGATTGCAGTTAGCTAGAGTGACATGGCCATGTCTACTAGTTAAGCCAGTAAATTCAAGTTTTTAGGCTAGAAGTAGAGTTGTGCATGAGTTGATTGCTAAGATCTAGCAATATAGTTCAGTTATTGTTAGTTGAACTCAATTAACTGAGCTCTAGTCATTAGTTGAGTCAATTGAGTAGTTATGATTGTTGTTAATTCACTGATCTCTCAATTAACTAGTCAATCAACTAAAAATAGACCCATTTATGTATGGAATTCGATTTTCCTAGTTGAGCGGACAGAAAGTCACATTTGTGTATATATTGTTGAGTGTACAATGATTTTTCTCTTAACAAGTGATCAATTCCCCTTGGATTTGTGAAAGGAAATAGAGAATTACCCTATTATTTAGGAGCTTAATTCCTCCAAAATTGCAAAAGGAATTAGGAGGTTACTTGAGGATTGAATTGGCTAAGTGTTGGCCATAACATGTCAGGAAGTAGGAGAACAATTTTACAGTGTAGGGTGTGCTTCAGAGTTGAAGTGAGACATTGTAATTGTTTCTCTTTCTCATCTGGATTAATGCAAAGTAGTGGAGGGGTTTTTCCTTGTTGGGTTCCCCTATAAAATCATTGTGTTCCTTGTGTTTTGATGGTTTCATGTGTTTCTATCGTGTGTTTTCCATTTTGCATAATAGTCGAAGAAATTTATGTCTCTTGATTTCAGTTCGATTTCATTAGCAATAGAAAATTTATTGCAATTTATACACAACCTATAAGAGGTAGACTAGCCAAGGTAATATGCAAGTTGTCGTTGAGAGCTAAAGGTGTTTCCTTGTCAGAGTAAGAAGAAGGAGATTCATGAACACACTTCAACATACCTGAAGAAACATTTTTCATAACTAATTCCCTATTTACAGGGTGAACTGGGATCCCAACAAATTCCTCATAAGGTTGATGTGTAGCAACAATTTGATCCTAATCTCCCTAGAGCATATCATCATCGGTTCCCTCATTCTCTTCATAAGAAGGATAAGAAAGCTCTCCCTCCATAGGGGGCCAACCACAAGGTTTCCAAATTTTTGATTTAGACATTCTTTTGTGCCACTTCTTAGTGGAGATTGACCTATGGTAGGAATTTTGTGCTCCGTTTGAAGACAAACATGACACCGAAACATTGTATTCTCATAATTCAGGGATTGGGTCTAATGGTGATCACCAATTTTTAAATTTGTTCTATATGGTAGCCCTTTACTAATGTCATTTTCCACACAATTTTTTATGTAGGTATACAAGCCATTCTTTCCCTCGGAGAAGTTTGTAGCAAGATAATGACCTAAGGAATTACCAATGTCCTCAAAAATAATGAGAAATGCCATAGACGGGTAGACAAATTTGGAAGTACAACCCAAATTGGAATTTTTGTGATGGCTACTATGGAGGGATCGAAATCTTGAAACCAGGGGGTAATGAACATAATAGCTTTACCCCAAAACCAAGGTTTGTCAATTAGGGCCTTTTGGTAATCCTCTAGCTCACTGAAAAACACTATAAAGAAACCCTTAGAAACGAAGATAACCTTGCATTTAAAATTCTAGGCCGCATGAATCCACTTATAAAGGTTCGCTGAGTGTGGCCAAAATCCACTGAAATGACAAATGAGGCCCTTCTTAGAGTAGATCTGAAGGTAGTTCTCTAGAGTAGGTTCGAAATTTCTACAAATGGAACATGCTCATCTTTTTTCACCTGGTATGACCTAGGTGCAACCTGGGCCTATTGAGAGCTAGATCCTAACTTGGGGGCATCCTTGAAGGAAAGTGACTTTGAAGCCAAAGATGCCCCACCATCCTTAGCACCACCACTTAGGCATGCAACAAGAGATATGGAAGCATCCTTCACAATGTTGTAATCTTTGAGTAGTTGATCCATTCGTAGCTACCTTCCTTTGTAAAGGAGCCTGAATACACCCTCTTGAATTCCTATCAACACTTTAATTTTGTCTTTGAGCATAAAAATACCATCAATTGCATTGACCATGACGGAAAGGAATTTACTGGGCAACGATCCAACAAGAATTAGGAAATTTAGAAGAAAATTGACCTTATTTCCTTCCCTAGCTGATTGATTCCTTTTTTCAAACACATTGCTTTCTTCCTCACCCTATTTTTCAAATCCATGACATAACGCAGAGGTTTTGGACAATGGCATTCAACCCTCACCCTCTTCCTGTCACCGATCCACTTGAACCTGGCAAGTTGGATTTCTCCAAATCTATGCTTCAAGGCCTGGTCGATTGCCTTCTCATCCATCACCCATTGTTGGGACTTAACATGGGCATTCACAAGGAACAAAATGGTAGACCCATTACGGCTCGCAAGCCAGCACTGGGGACTAGCCTTAGTAAAAGCCCTCATAACCTGCCCTCGCAGCAGAACGCGCTCGTGTTTAGGTCGCGAGAACAAAACCGTCGTAGGCTCATAGCCAGTGAACGTGATCAAACCCTTGGAAGTCCCACAGCTAGGTCGCGAGAACGAATCAAAGGGAGTGTCACATTCTGGTATTTGATATAGGAAACTCATATGTTCATTAAATCTAGTATTTAGATGTCAATTCAAGATAACGGATCATTTATGTTGTATTACATTTAATATTCATGTTTCTTCATTCAAGATGATGGGTAATTTAAGTTATATTACATTTAATATTCACGTTTCGATAATAGATTATTTAAGTTATATTATATTTAATAGTAATTTTACGAAAATGATTTAACATAAAATTATAATTTTTTATTCTTTATTCTTTATTCCTATTTATAAAATTAATACTTAATTATTAAACATTTTTATATTTATCGAATGCATGTGATTTTAATATATTGCAATTTTTTTCATCCAATACATATATTTTAATAATGTTGCAATTTTATGACATCTCTTTGTATTGAAAAGTAGCAAATGCTAATTAATAAGATGGATATGGATCCTAAGATTAGGGTTCTCTCCCATTAGATATTTTGGAGTTGGTCTTTGTTTATATAACTTCTTATTAATGCATTTTAAATTGAGTAGTTTGGAAAGGATGAGATGGTTTGGAAAGCATGGATAGAATTTAAAAAATGTATTAAGTTTACATCTAAATGTAATTATAGTGGGTAAAAAGAATTAAGCGATAGATAATCATAAAATATTATTATGAAAATCGTTTTATGAGTGTTAAATTTAGAAAATAAATACAATATTTGTAATGTTTAATAATGTATAAATATTTAATTTGATTGGTATATAATGTTTGATAATTTGTAATATATAATATCATTATAGTAAATTTATTTTTATTTTTAATTTATATTTATTTTTTTTTAAGTAAAAATTTAAATTTTAAAAAAAATAATAATAATAATAATTTTTTTTGTAAGTTTGGTGGGACTCTCTTATTTTCATGTCCATTACATATCCCGTTATGGGGGAAGGGTAGTCCAATATTTGAACCCAAGACTTCCGGTTCGGTGAGACTTCATTTCCATGGCCACTACCACTTGAGCTACCCCATGCGAACATAAAAAATAATTTTAAAATAGTTTGAATAAATTCTTTCAATCTAAAAAAGATTTGAAAACCGCTTGTAACCATCTTAAATTGAAATACCTAGTATAGATTCCGTAGGCGTTATGGACCATCAATAAAATATTTAATATAAAATTTACAGTCATCGTGGGAAGTAATAAATTCGTAAATTATTGACCTCGAAAATAAGGGTTTAATCAAACGCACATTTATCAATTTTTGTAAAGATTCATTACTCAATATATTTCTTGTAACCACCTAATGTTCATTGAGGCTTGTTTTGTTGTTCAAAGAACTTATTTAATGTTGTTTAAGGTATATATTTAAAAATATATTTTAAATAACAAAAAATCATAATATTAGAAATTGTATTCTATCTTATTTACACATAGATATTTTTTTAAACATTATATGTCAACTCCATATTATACGTAAAGAATAACATATTTCTTCTGAACGTTGATAAAATGTCCTTTGTACAAGTATTTTTCTAGTCAATTTTGCCCAAAATTTAATAGAGATTATTAAGAATCATAATTTTAAGTTGTTTTATTTGTAAATTTATACATTCAAAAATACACTTTAAACAACAACAAAAACACAATATTACTCGAAATTGTATTGTTGGATTCCCACGACCCATACACAAAGTTAAATTGATATAGAAATATTTTACTTAAAATAGATATTAAAATATTATATTTATAAACACCAATAAAATCATTTATTATTAAAAGAATTGCATGTACCTTTCATATTAAAATATGAAAAGCACTTCTCATCGCAATAAATTATTAAATCCATAATTTAATTGTAATGGTTAATATAAACAATTAAGTGTGAAAAGTGAAAAATATTTAAGTTCTTACGCATAATTTTTAAATAATAATTAAAAATATAGTGGCCATGCATGCTAAAAATTGAAAAAGTTAACCTGGCACAAGACACCCAGAAATGAACCAGGCAAAACCTACCCTCCAACCATTTAAATAAATTAAAAAATTATTAATAATTATAAACATTTTTAATAAAAGTAAGATGTTTTAATTATACCAATCCTAAGGAGTACCTTATTTAGATTCCACTATTTATTAGTTCTAGGGACTCTAGTGATCACTAGAGCGTTGATTGAGTATTAATTGAGTATGAAATGATTTTAATTTCAATTAAATGTCCCTTTTGCATGCAAAAACAATAAATGCTAGACTAGATTATAACATCCATTACCAAAACTACGTGTGCATGTGTCTGCTACTTTGGCCCTGAAATTTCTGAGTCAAATGTGGGAGGATTTATTATCTCCGCGGAATAGTGGCCGATCTGCAAGGAAGAAATTAAAGTTCAGTTCTGCAATTCTCTACAAATTTTGAAGCATTCTACATTAAAAAGACAAGATAAAATTTTAGGCTGGTTGCTTAATTTGTCACACAAAAACATTACTAGTATGGAATATCATGGGAGAAAATAAATATGAAATTCAAAGTTAGTCTGAAATATCATTTCTTGAGATTATTTTGTCTACTGCAAAAAGGAATGAATTAGGAATGGCATATCATTATATTCAACTGAATTCTATGGAATATCTCCAGTTTGCAGAACAGTGAGGAGTGAACTCAAGGCCAATTTCGGAGAACATTAGTTCAATTTCTCAGTAACACATGAATCATGGATCATTAAGAAAAATCGTAAGATGGATCCGATTTTTTTTAGCTGTTTAAAGGATATAAATATGGAGGAAAGGCAAGGATTAAGGACTAAAAATAGTGAAGTACAGCCCTATTTCAAATAATTGTGAGCTTAATTTAACAATAAATATTCAAAATATGCCCCATGAAGAAATGGAAAGATAAATGGTAGTTTCAAAGGCTTGCATTAATGTAATGAAAGGTGAATGCAAGTTTACCTTTTAATATTCTTTGCTTTTGAATCTCTGAGAAACCTCTAGAATATTTTAAACACAAAGTTCCAAAACTAAAATGAATTTGAGGTTTTATCTCAGATTTCATTTATTAAATTCCTACCATACCAAGAAGGTTTGACAAAATGGGGATCACTATGTTTGAGATTGATTTAGTTTGATTGTTGTAGTCAGGTTCTCAATATATGATCTTTATTTTTATTAAATAGTTGAACCCAACTTTTTCATTAAGGAGGGTACAAAACTCAATATAAGATATGCTTTACAATCAGGGTATATTAGGGGTATTTATTCAATGAAAATGAAAGTTATTAAAGGATCTGTAACTAGCCTCATCGACATATGAGATAGTGTTAACAATCGGAGTGAGTAGTTTAGGCATTGAAACATATGGTGAATTGGGAAAACACTTCCATACAATTTTTTGGGACTGAACAGATTCTTGCATTTATTTTTCTTCTCTAAAATTATACTTGCATAGGTAATATTATTTTCCTCTTTTGAAACTATACTTACATGTCAAGTAATAGAGGTAATAGAAGCAACTATATAATATCAGAGCTTCAAAGATTTATCATATCTGAAATAAATAACAAGCGAGGATGCCTAAACATTGATTATATCTATAATATAGATAGATAGTACATGAAAGCTTAAAGTCGGGGTAGGGCAATCATAGGATAAAAATTTACTATTGTTATTGTGTTAACAATCCTAAATAGAGAGTAGGCTTAACGAGTAAGTGTAGACCAACTCTAATAGAGAGTGGACAGGAGAGGCCCCAATTAGATAGACAGTGACAGATCTGGTCCTTAAGCCAATTGATCCATTTTTTAAAGAGGACTATTTCGCATCTATCCATGTTGTAGCGTAGTAAGTGTTTGTATTTTCTAAAGACATTTATGGCCGCTTCAAGGCTCTTATTTGGAATATAGTTACAATCAATGAAACATAGTAGCCTACATTTATTAAACGCAATGTACAAAAGCACTTAGGGCATTTTTTGCTTTTAAATATTTTATCAAAATATAAACGATTAATAGATTTCATACCCCACATGGACTAACATTGTCTACGACCCTTGTTAGTTAAATGTTGTAATGAATTTTAATATGGTCATTCTACCAATATCTTTATGACCAATGTCCTCATGATGATGTATTTACATTTTTTTTGGGGATGTAAATTGTGTTTTAAGTATGATTCAGTTAAATGTTGTAAAAAATAAATGAGAATATGTTGTACATTTTACTTTTAATATGGTCTTTCTATTAATGTGTTTATGACCAATGTGAGCATCTATAATTTTTCCTTTTGGAATGTAAATTGTATTTTAAGTTTTAT
>APFE031484031.1:4138-73215 GCA_000404065.3 Pinus taeda | reverse complement strand
CGCCTCCTGCGGCGACTCCTGTGGCACCTCCTGCGGCGCCTCCTGCGGCGACTCCTGCGACGACTTCCTGTGCCTCCTGCGGCGACTCCTGCGGCGCCTCCTCACTTCCACAGCTGCAGCATTCGAGAGATCACCCTTCACAGATTCGCTTTCCACTTCACTTTCATATAGATCGAGCTTTTGAAACAATAACCCAATATTTCAGATCTAAAGATATTCAACCTAAACGCATACCTAAGCCATATGATCTCCTTTGCTTTATATAGGCAAGCTCTTCCTCAAATCATGGATCATGGGGCTCAATAATAATAATAAAATAAAACAATACCATGAGCCAAAACCATAACAAACCAATACCATCAACTCAATACTAGGGATCAACACGTCTGTCGAGATGCCATGGTCCAAAAACCATAGGTTCAAATTCCAAGGACTAACTACCATGGACCAAAGGTAAGTTTTCCCACATAAAATAAACTTTTCTCTCCATAAAATTCCGTGAACTTTTTCTCCTGCGTACTTCTTAATTCTCATCATATTGAGAGCCATGCCATGGGTGTTGCCATCAAGTACAACACCTGTAACATATAACCATACCAGAAACATAATGCCAACAATCTCCCCCTTTGGACTTGATGGCAAAGCTTACTTGTGAACTGTCATCTGATCCCTTTATGTTGTCCAGTAACCCATGCACTCTGTCACATCTGATATTTCTTCTGTAGATTCATCTGAATGTATACAAGTGAGATGATCTTCTATGAGAGGGTTGCCATCAAGTACAACACATGCATCATAATGCCAACAGATAGGTAGTACATGAAAGCTTAAAGTCGGGGTAGGGAAATCATAGGATAAAAATTTACTATTGCTATTGTGTTAACAATCCTAAATAGAGAGTAGGCTTAACTAGTAAGTGTAGACCAACTCTAATAGAGAGTGGACAGGAGAGAACCCAATTAGATAGACAGTGACAGATCTGGTTCTTAAGCCAATTGATCCATTTTTAAAAGAGGACTATTTCGCATCTATCCATGTTGTAGCGTAGTAAGTGTTTGTATTTTCTAAAGACATTTATGGCCGCTTGAAGGCTCTTAATTGGAATATAGAAACAATCAATGAAACATAGTGGCCTACATTTATTAAACGTAATGTACAAAAGCACTTAGGGCATTTTTTGCTTTTAAATATTTTATCAAGATATAAACGATTAATAGATTCCATACCCCCCACAGGGACTAACATTGTCTATGACCCTTGTTAGTTAAATGTTGTAATGAATTTTAATATGATCATTCTACCAATATCTTTATGATCAATGTGCTCATGATGATGTATTTACATTTTTTTTGGGATGTAGATTGTGTTTTAAGTATGATTTAGTTAAATGTTGTAAAGAATAAATGAGAATATGTTGTACATTTTACTTTTAATATGGTCTTTCTATTAATGTGTTTATGACCAATGTGAGCGTCTATAATTTTTCCTTTTGGGATGTAAATTGTATTTTAAGTTTTATCGGATTATTTAAAAAAAAAATTGAATGAATGTTTTTATGAATTAAAAAAAAAAAAAAAAAAAAAAAAAATTATAAAATATTAATTTATATAATATATAACATAAAATAAAGATAATAATAATAAAGATAAACTATTGCAATAAAATATTATTAATTATCAATATAATAAATAGTGTATTAATAGAAATAATTATATTTAATTATAATAAAATAATATAGTTTAATTTAATAGCAAATAATTATTATTATTGTTTTAAAACGATGTTATACGATAGTATTACCTTAGATGTAAGTAATGATAAAGAAATATAAATATTTATTAATCAGATTAAAGAAACAAAATAATTAAATATTAATTGTTAAATAAATCATATTAAACAATTAATAATTAATTAACTTAGGGTTTATTAAATTAATGTAATTTAACTATGGTTATAATTAATAACTTTAAAGTTAGATAGATAATTAACTTAGGGTTTATTTATTTAATTATATAATTAATATTAAATAAAAAAGAATAGAGTTGTCTTTAGTGCGATTTTTTAGACTTTCCAGTGCTGGAATGCAGCTGAAACATTTGAGGTGAAATCTTGATTTGTGTTATTTAAACTTGTTTTTTTACTGTATATATGAATTCAACACCCTAAAAAACCCCTAGGGCACTTCGATTGTGCAGGGGTTACCCATCAAGCTTGTGATTTCAATAAATTATTGCCGGATTTTAGAGAAATTAGATCGGAAAAGCTTCCAAAATGTCTCAGCACTGAAAGACACCAACTGAAAAAGAATCAATCTAATTATTATTATTATTACTTAATTATTAATAATTAATAATTAATTAATTAATTATTAATTATTAAATAAAAATGAAATTAATTAATTAAATAATAAACCGTTTAATTTACCCATGGATTAATATTATTAAACCGCATGAATTAATAATTATAAACCCTTAAATAAAATTATACCCCAACAATATGAACCTTTAGATAAATAGAGCTAAGAGATTGATATTATAAATCCAGAGGACTAATAAACCCAAGGGATTAATACTAATCTCAAACCGAAGGGATTAGTATTAATCCCTTGGGTTTATTAGTCATTTGGGTTTATAATATCAATCTCTTGGCTTTATTTATCTAAGGGTTCATATCCTAGGGTATAATATTATTCATAGGGTTTATGATATTAATCCGAGGATTTATTAGACGTTTGGGTTTATAATATTTATCATAGGGTTTATTAGTCCCTTGGTTTTATAATATTATTCTCTTGCATTTATAATTCCAACCATTGTTGACCATGAATGATGTTTTAAACCCAAGGGATTGATATTATAAACCCAAGGCATTAATACTAAAACCTGAGGGATTATGAATCAAAGGGAATAATATTAAACCCAAGTGACTAATATTAGAAATTCAAGGTATATAAACCCTAAGATAAATATTATAAACATTAAAATAAATATGGTTGATTTTCATATTAAGACAATCCTTGTCAAAATGCGACGTTGGACCATGGTTGACCATGTTTGACCATGTTTAACCATGGTTTATTTTCATATCATGACAAACTTTTTCACAATGCGACGTTCAGCCATGATTGACCATGGATGACCATGTTAGATTTTATAAAACATGGTTGAACATGGTTGATGAAGGTTGACAATGATTGATCATGGTTGAACATGGTTTATGAAGGTTGAAAATGATTGACCATGGTTGAACATGGTTGATGAAGGTTGATTGATTATCATATTAAGACGATGTTTGTCATAATGCAGCATTGGACCATGGTTGAGACGATGATTGATTTTCATATTAAGACAATCATTGTCACAATGCAAATTTGGACCATGGTTTACCATGATTAACCATGGTTGACCACGAATAATTTTATAAAATATGGTTGAAAATGATTAAATTTATAAAACATCTTTGGCCATGGTTGACCATGATTGATATTATAAACCCAAGGGAATAATAAGCCCTAAGGATTAATACTAAGACCATGACTGAATTTATAAAACATTGTTGATGATGGTTGACCGTGATTGATATTATAAACCCTAGGGATTAATACTAAAAACTCAGGGGACTATAAATCTAAGTGAATAATATTAAACCCTAGGAATATGAACCCTTACATTAATAAACCCAAGGGATTGATATTATAAACCAAAGGGAATAATAAACCCAAGGGATAAAAATTATAAACCCAAGGTATATAAACCCTAAAATAAACATGATTGACCATGCTTGATTTCAATATTGAGAAAATGCTTGTCACAATGCGACGTTGGACCATGGTTGATCATGGTTGACCATGACTGATTTTCATATCAAGAAAATCTTTATCACAATGCGACATTCGACCATGGTCAGACAATGGTTGATTTTCATATCAAGGCAATCTTTGTCACAATGCGATGTTCAACCATGATTGACCATGATTGACATTAGCTAACTATGGTTGACCATGATTGTCCATGGTTGACCATCATAGTTGATCATGATGGAAAATATTCTAATCAAAGTTGATCATGGTTGATGAAATTCAACCATTGTTAGTCATGGTTAACCATGGTTGATCATGGTTGACCATGGTTAATTTTCATATCGAAACAATCTGTGTCACAATGCGACATTCAACCATGATTAACCATGGATGACCATGTTTGATTTTATAAAACATGGTTGAACATGGTCAACAATGGTTGACCACGATTATCATATTGAAAAAATGTTTAACATAATGTGACGTTGGACCATGGTTGAGACAACGATTGATTTTCATATTAAGACATTCATTGTCACAATGCGATGTTGGACCATGGTTGACCATGATTTATTTTATAAAATATGGTTGACCATGACTGAATTTATAAAACATGGTTGACCAAGGTTGACCGTGATTGATATTATAAACCCAAGAGAATAATTAATTCTAGGGATCAATACTAAAAACCCAAAGGACTATAAACCTAAGTGAATAATATTGAACCCTACGAATATGAACCATTATATTAATAAACCCAATGGATTGATATATAAACTTAAGTGAATAATAAACCCAAGGTATACAAACCCTAACATAAATATTATAAACCCTAAAATAATCATGGTTGACCATGGTTGATTTCCATATTGAGATAATCCTTGTCACAATGCAGCGTTGGACCATGGTTGACCATGCTTCAGAATGATTGATTTTGATATCGAGACAATCTTTGTTACAATGTGACATTGGACCATGATTGACCATGGTTTATTTTCATATCGAGACAATATTTGTTACAATGTGACATTGGACCATGGTTGACCATGGTTGATTTTCATATCGAGACAATCTTTGTAACAATGCGATGTTCGACCATGGTTGACCATGATTGGCCATGTTTGATTTTATAAAATATGGTTGACCATGATTGACTATGGTTGATTGTCATAATTGATCTTGACGAAAGATATTTTAATTAAGGTTGATCATGGTTGATGAAATTCAACCATGGTTAATCATGGTTTTCCATCATTGACCATGGTTGATCATGGTTGACCTTAGTTGCCCATGGTTGATTTTCTTATCGATATAATATTTGTCAAAATGTGGCGTTTGAGCATGGTTGACCATGATTGACCATTTATGACCATGTTTGATTTTATAAAACATGGTTGACCATGATTAACCATGGTTCACCATTATTATGATATTGAGACAATGTTTGTCATAATGTGATGTTGGACCATGGTTGAGACAATGATTGATTTTCATATTGAGACTTTATTGTCACAATGTGACTTTGGACCATGGTTGATTTATAAAATATGGTTGACCATGATTGAATTTATAAAACATTGTTTAATATGATTGATATTATAAACCCAAGGGAATAATAAACCCTAGGGATTGATACTAAAAACCCAAGGGACTATAAATCTAAGTGGATAATATCAAGCCCTAGGATATGAACCCTTAGATTAATAAACCCAAGGGATTGATATTATAAACCCAAGGGATAAAAATTATAAACCCAAGGTATATAAACCCTAAAATAAATATTATCAACCCTAAAATAAATATGGTTGACCATGATTGATTTCCATATTGATACAATCCTTGTCACAACGCGACGTTGGACCATGGTTGACTATGCTTAACCTTGATTGGTTTTCACATCAAGAAAATATTTGTCACAATGTGACATTGGACCATGGTTGATTTTCATATCAAGATGATCTGTGTCACAATGCAACGTTCAACCATGGTTGACAATGATTGACCATGGTTGACCCTGTTTGATTTTATAAAACATGGTTAACCATGATTGACCATGGCTGGCCATGGTTACCCATGATTGTCCATGGTTGACCATCATAGTTGATCATGATGAAAGATATTTTGATCAAGGTTGATCATGGTTGATGGAATTCAACCATGGTTACTCATGGTTAACCATCGTTGACCATGGCCAATTATGGTTGACCATGGTTGATTTTCATATCGCGACAATATGTGTAACAATGTGAAGTTTGAGCATGGTTGACCATGATTGACCATGGTTGACCATGTTTGATTTTATAATTTCACCATGGTTGACCATGATAGTTGATCATGATGAAAGAGATTTTAATCAAGGTTAATCATGGTTGATGAAATTCAACCATGGTTCATCATGGTTGACAATCATTGACCAAGGATAATCATGGTTGACCATGGTCAACCATGTTTACTTTAGTGTTTATAATATTTATCTTAGGGTTTATAATATTAGTCCATTGGGTTTAATATTATTCCCTAGGGTTCATAATCCCTTGGGGTTTTAGTATTAATCCCTTGGGTTTATAATATCAATCATGGTCAACCATAGTCATCCATGGTTGAATGTCACATTGTGGCAATGACTGTCTCAATATGGAAATCAACCATGGTCCAACGTCTCATTGTGACAAAGATTGTCTCAATATGAAAATCAACCATGGTCCAACGTCTCATTGTGACAAAGATTGTCTCAATATGAAAATTAATCATGGTCAACCATGGTCCAACGTCGCATTTGAAAAGGATTGTCTCAATATGGAAATCAACCATGATCAACCATGTTTATTTTAGGGTTTATAATATTTATCTTAAGAATTATATACTTTAGGTTCAAATCTTGTGAGAAGGAATCAAAGATGAAACCTAACTATGGGGAATAAAAATTATGAACTCAACACATTCTCTATCATAAAAAATAAAAAATAAAAATAAAAATAATAATAATAATTTACCTTTAATTCAAACTCCAAATCTATTCACAAACTACTTTGCATTCAATAATTTATTACAAAAAGACCCGGATGCGGTGATCTTATTAGTGTTTAATGGCATTTAAGACGCAGCCACGCGTAGACGGCAGCTAGCAGGTGGATGAGGGCGAGCCTAAGTCTATATACCAGCGTGAGGTGAAAGGCCTTCATTGTTATTTATTGCATATGCAATCCCAAGGTACGCAGACGGACGATATTTGGTTGACGAGCCAGGTTCAGATGGCTGTCACTCTGGTCCTTTTATGGTGGCCTGATGCAAGCCCGCTCTCAGGGGAAGTTGCAGTCTCTTGCTTGTATTTGCTTAAGGATTGCTGCAGGGGCGGTCTCTGGTCGTCTTGCTCTCGGGGGAAACAATATCGCCCTCAAGCAAAGCCGCCCTGGACTTGCTCTCGGCTGTTGGAAGCAATCGCTAAGAAATCCAATCCTGTCTTCACAATTGGTGTTAGGCTTCTCAGACCCGACTGGAGTTTTTCTTTTGTTTCCATACCTGATGTAGTCACCTGGGTGAGGGACTGGATTCATACAACGGCGAATAAGTATTTTTGGGTCGTTGAGTTAGTCGCTGGTGGGTTCAGAATTAGTGTCTTACCCTCTTCTGTATGGTCTTCGCTCTGGCCTTTCGCTTGCTTTCAGTCTTTGTCTCTTCACCCTCTATCTTCGAGCTTGTTTATTCCGCAGAAGCACTTGCACATGGTTCCTCGTCTCAGAGGAATTCCCAGACGTGGGCGTAATTCGGGTCTTAGGGGAGGGTCGGGAGGACGAGGCAGCCCTGCTCCTAAACGCATTTCTCCGCTAGCCATAGCCTCACCATCCTCGCAGACCTCTGAAGAGTCTGGTTCTTCAATAAATAACTCGGTGCAATCAGCCCAATTCAGATTCAAAAGCCGGTTGAACAAACCGCTAATCTCAACTTTGGTTACAGTTATCTTCTCGGAAGAGGAGGAGGAACTCGTCAGCCCAGAGGCAGCTTCAAAGGAACAATCGCCCTCTCCCTCGGTCAATTCGTCGCAGAGCCATCTGGAGGAAAACATCACTAATGCACCTTCAGAGGGGATGGAAGGGCAGTCTCAAGGCATGGCAAGAACACCGCGAGCCTCGTCTCAAGAGAACATTATGGAAAGGGAGCCAGATAACACCTATGCTAATATTCTGTATCTCAAGCTCCCTCCGGGAGTAAATCCAATGGAGGTCGAAGATGGAGTGATGGTCACTTGGGAGCGCACCCCGGACAAGGACAATGAACAGGGTCCTGGTGAACCCAAGTAAGTGTCAGCACATCGTTTGCAGATTCAAGGTAGCCACTTTGTTTTGGCTTTCCAGTTTTTTTGGTTCAGTTTCAAGTTGTTTGGCAAGAATTTCTCCAGCTTGCGGCCGACCGGAGGCAGGAATTTTGCTAATCTTGGCTAAAATCCGAGTTATCAGTCATGTTCTATTTTGTAATCTGGCTTTTAGTATAATTTTTCAATACTGTAGGGCTTACTTCTAGCTTCATCTAGGTCTGCTCTAGTTCTACAGGCTATGTTCATTGTTCTTCAGAGCAGAAGGAACAGTCAGTTTTGTAAAGTTTTCTTGACAGAGAGGTGGCTACGGCACTCTCAGAGGTTCAATCCTCTTTATACATATCTTTTTGTTTTTTAATATCAATAGAATAGTCTTTACTCAGAAGAAAAATAAATAAATAAAATAAAATAAAAATAATTTATTACAAAAAGAAAAAAATCCAAAAGCCCCATTAACATAACTGAGAGAAAAATAAAAAATAAAATCATAACCATAAATTCAATCAAAATAACATCGCTCAAACCAAAACTTTAAAATTGTAGATTATACCAATTAATTAATAGTGAATTTGAATCTCATTATACCAAATACATACATAATCTACTCAACATTAAATAAAAAAAGGTGTGAAAGTATTTGCTTTAAATTCTTTACCCATACTCCCTCATAGGAATTAACTTCATTGCACCTTATTAATTGATGCATGAATTATGAATACCATATTATAAATTTAAACAACTTGTTTAATATTTTTTAATTAAAAAATAGAAAATAAAACTTTCATACAAAATGATATATTACATTTGCTAATAAATCTAAAAATCTACATAGGTTAAAAAAACACATTTATAATAGTGAAAATTCAAAATTTATATATATATTTTTTTTAAACTTCATAATAAATCCAACTAATATTTAATCATTTAAAAACTAAATTTATTATTATATTTAACTTTTTAATAATCCAAAATATTTAATTAATTTTAAAATATAAAATATTTGATATATTGAAACAATAATTCAAATATTTAAAACAAATACTTCAAAAAATTATTTAAATATTATATGTTTAAACTTAAAACCAGAAAAACATACAAAGTGTGAAAATACAAATGTATATTAGACTAAAATACATGTGTGCTTGATTTTATTTCCATGGGTTGTGGAGATGTTAAAGAACCATGCAAAGCCATGAGAAGACCCAAGCGTGTATCATTATTCAATGCTTAATTCTTTCTATCCACTATAATTAAATTACATTACATTAAAATTAAAAATTAAAACTAAAACCTTATAGATTTTATCTAAACCTTTCCCAAAACCACTAATTTAAAAATGCATTAATAAATGTTATATGAAACAAAGACCAACTCCAAAGTCTCTCCATTGGAGAGAACACCAATGGCATGATCTGTTTTTTTAATATCTATTAAAAAAGCATGAGATATTAAACTTGATATAACTTTTAAAAAAAAAAAAAAAAAAAAAAAAAAAAATACCTATTACATTAAATTATATGTATCAACTAACCCATGGACCTATAAGATTTAATGAAGAGACATCTTCTAATTCATACACATGTATCAACTAACCCATGGACCTATAAGAATTAATGAAAGAGACATCTTCTAATCATACACATGTATCAACTAACCCATGGACCTATAAGATTCAGTGAAAGAGCCATCTTCTCAGTCATACATATAACATGGTGTGGTAAAAGTTTGACAATGATAGAAAACAAATTTTACAATTAATATTGAAAAAATTATAGACAAAAGAAAGTGTTGAAAAAAAAGTTATAAGATATTAATGGTTAAAGGAATCTTTTTGGAACCTTTTTTATTGTTTTTGCCAGCAATCCACATCAAAACTAAGTTGTTAATTAAATAAATAAATAAGAAGTATAAAAGAAACTAAAGTAGAATGATCTTTTTAGGTCACACATATCATATGTTGTGTTAAAAGCTTGACAATGATAGAAAACAAATTTTATAATTAAATACTGAAAAAAATATATAAAAAAATGTTGGTGGAAAAGTTATAAAATATTAATGGGTGAAGGAAATATTTTTGAAACTTTCTGGTTGTTATTGAGCAACTCACATCAAAACTAGGTTGTCCAATAAAATATATATATATATATATATAAGAGGAAAAAAAAGCATACAGGAAACTAAAGTAGACTCATTTTCTAAGTCATACATATAACATGTTGGGTTAAAAGCTTGACAATGATAGAAAGCAAATTCTACAATCAAACTTAAAAAAGTATGAAGACAAAAGAAAGGGTGGGCCGAAAAATTATAAGATATTAATTGTAAAGGAAACCATTTTGAAACTTTTCTGGGTTGTTATTGAGCAACTCACATGCATAGAGTGATTGGCATTTCATTTTTTCTCGATTCTTTTTAACTAAAACTAGGATAAATCTATATTCCCTTTTAACATAAATCTATATTATAATGAATAAGTGAGTGTGTTATTAAATAAATAATTAAAAATAAAAATATAACATATTTTATTAAATCAATTTAAGATGAATATTTTTCTTTAATGAATTTGGCATAATATTTTCATATAATAATAAAAAATAATTAATTATTTTTTTTATAATTTTGGAAAAAATATATTTCAAAAGATTGGATTATTTTTAATATTTAATAAATTCAAAATAAATGAAAAAAAATATTATAATCATTTATTAAATTAAAAATTGTCATTTAAATATATTATTTTTAAAATAATCTATTAAAACTTAAATACATGGGTAATTTTTTAAATATATATATACAACTAAATTATAATATATATATATATATATATATTATATATATTATATATATATATATAGATATATAGATATATATATATATATAACTAAAATGGTATATAAATTGATAGATGTGGTATATCATCATTGATTCATATTGATGTAAATAATATCCATATAAAAGGAAAAATAAAAAAATAAAAACATATAATAATAAATATTGTAATCATACTTAGTATGGTGTTCTTTATGATTGATATAATTAAAATATTTTGCTTTTGTGAAAAAATGTTTATGATTGTTTATTGTTTTTTTTATTTGTTTAAGTGGTTGGGAGGTAATTTTTGCACTTAGCTAATTTTAGTCCCAGGTAAGATATTTAGCCATTTATGATGAGTTCAAAAAGCTAAGCATCCCCATGAGTAGGACCCCCTTGGGTACATTCCTCGATGTCTCTACCCTTTTTAAGTCATAAGTTACCTAATTAATATTGGCTTGTAAAGCATTGATGTTCGTAAAGTTTATAGTGAAAGCCACCAACAACAAATTTTTAGTTTGTTTTGTTTAAACTAGCATTTATTATTATAAAGCAAATTCAATCTCTCGCTTGCATGGACACTATAATTTTAGCCACTGATTCATAAAAACTTAAATAATGGTTCACACCTAAATGTTTAGGTCAACAAAGACAATCAAGCAGATTTGCATGGCCACTATAATTTTAACCATTATTACAAAATGATGCATAACAACCTAAATAATTATTCACAACTAAATGTTTATGTCAATAAAAACAATTAAACCATGGATTCAATTATTTATTGTGCAATTTTGATTTATGCAATTTTTCGCACCTAAATAGATCAACAAAAATAATTAAATCATGAACTCAATCATTTAGGTTGCATTGTTGAGTTATGTAATTCTTTATGTATTTGACATGGAGTTTTCACACATGGTATTTAAAAGATATTAATAATAATAATAAATTATTTCAATAGCTATCATAAATATAATATATTAATGTCCATTTAAAATAAAATATTTCTACATTGATTTCGCATGTGTGTGCGCACACACATATATGAATCAACACACACATATCAGCTGAGAGTAAAATGAATCAACACACACATATCAACTGAGAGTCATATATATATATATATATATATTATATATATATATATATATATCTTAACTCAAAATCTATCATGGAGGGACATGAAAAGTCCCTCTAGGTGGAAATGAGATATCTGATGCAAAACTTATTGAAAAGTTCTATATTTAGAAAAAGAAAGCTAAATATGGTTAAGTTATTGGTGGTTTTCGAGCTCTAAGTTTATGACAACCCATGGTTTTACTCATGGTACTATTATATATCATAACCTATTTGAAGGTGGAAAACCTCCATGTTAATTTTTCCTGGTGACCAACGGGATCCCAACAATTATGTCTTTAGACGTCACCACTTCTCTTGGTGTTTTGTGATGTTAACAATTGTTACCAGAGCGGATTGGTTTTCCTCTATCCTTTATCTTGTTAAGTTGACTACAACTGGGAATAAAGAGGCTAATGTAAAGTTTGATGAGAAATTAATTATTAAATTTAGGAATTGGGATAGAAAAATGATGGTTTATTAGGAAAGATTGAAAGTGATGCATGGTGATGAAGAAAAGTTGGGACTGGCTGCATGGAGATGACAATTATAAATGGTGTTGAAAGGCCAGGTCAAGGTATGGATCAAAAAATCTAGAGATGTATCAAGAGAGTGGTTGTATGGACGAGAAAACGAAGATGTAATCAATGTTTGAGGTAAGTGAAGGAGCCACCGTGTGATGAGAGGTGCAATGGTGTGATAACACCAGTGATGTGTGAAAACCCTAAGGATTTTTGTCCAAGGAAGGTGTATTTTCCTAGGAAGTTGTAAGAATTGTTGTTCAAGCATATATGTTACACATGAGCATGGATTTTTGTAAGGCCTTAAGACTTTGAGCAGACATACATATACAGTTGTGGCGCATGGAGTCATCAAGTTGTGGAATGGACCATTTGGAGAGGTACCGTGATGGCAGATGTACTAGTATCCTAGCACGAGGGGGGGAATGTGAGATCTTAGCTGAGATGATTGATGAATGATTAGGATCATGCTAATCTCCTTGAATCAAGTTTACAAAGGGGTTGTTAGGGCGATTTCGGTTAATTTGATTTGGTAAAGTTATGGATGTTTTTCAAGCTCCAGGTTTATGTCAACCCATGGTTTTACACATGGTATTATTCTCTAATGTACCATATTCAAAGGTGAAAAGACTCCATGTTAAATTTTTATGGTGACCAGTGGGATCCCAACAATAATGTTTATAGAAACCACCACTTTTCTTGGTGTTTCGTGATCCTGATAGAAGAAGAAAAGCAAGTTAATTTTGAGACAATATTCAATGTGTTATTTGTCAAATTTTAAAAATGAATGAAAATTTCCCAAATGGGAATTTGAGAAAAAACTACATGGCTACAAGAAATGGATTCACTAACAAAATCTTGAAAAAATTTTAACACCCTCCTCCCACATTTACCCAAGCTAACCGGTCCACCGTGGTAAACATATGACGAAGAGTTACTATGATATGATTCAACTCCCATGTATAGTTAAGGAAGTGGAACTGATAAGACAAGACCAATCTAACCTTCCTCATGAGCTACAAAACCTTTAGGAGACAACCAACTCTTCCATGTACCCAACCCCTAATATAACTTGATTTTTTTTTGAAATAGTCCCTAGTCCCTCCCATGACAAGCCTTCCATTCGACTAAGACCCTCTAGTCACTCCCACAGCAAGGAATTCATGCGATAGTATCCATTTTCAAGCAGTTTTGTGCCAACGACCCCAAATTTTGAGCCACTTTTCAGGGTTAGGACTCAGACCTCTACCCACAACGTCATGAAATTTCTTTCATTGATAAATAAAAATTAAATAATCCTACCAATACAAACACTTGAAAAAGTACCTAACCTGATCCCTACCAGCCATGACAGGAATTTCATCAAACATATCATATGCATGTAATCTACAGGTCATAACAATAGATTTGAACATAGTGATCTCATACTTATCTGAAAATCGTCAAGAATGATTGATTCCCTCTAAAATAGTTGCATTATCATCTATAAGGTCATACATCCAGTATTCATTCATTTACTAATCAAAACATGATCAGAGACATGACTAAGATTTGTCATAAAACCATGCGTATAACCAGGAGAATAAAAACGATAGGACAACCATTAAAACCACATAATAACAAGTACATTTACACATGAAATACAAGAGGAAAAGAGCTCTTATTAAGATATGAAAAATCCAACCAAGTCAGGGACTTCCACGTACCACCCTACCATAGATTGAGCTAAACTAAATCTCTCTTTCAACCAATCACCCCTGTGCCATTTTCCAAGCATGAATGTGGGATCTCATGGAATAAACCAAGAACATCAAACCAGGGCTTCCAGAGGCCAAACCACCTCAACCCTCAACCAATGATTCCACCTCGCAGTCAGACATCACTAACCATCACCAGATTGGTCCTACCCAAGTTGTCCAGTGCTCCAAAGTGTTTGTTACAACCAAGGCTTCCAGGGCTAGTAACTCAACCCACAACTGTTGTCGGGCTCCAAAGTGTTTTTCTAACCAGGGATTCTAAGACTAATAAGTCAACCCACCAAGGGCTCCAAATTTTTTGTCCAACCTAGGCTTCCAGGACTAGTAACTCAACCCAAGTTGTTACAGGGCTTCTAGAGCATTTGTCCAGCCAAGGCTCCAAGAATTAGTAACTCAACCCACAACCAAAGGAACATGAGCACCAACCAGAAAACAAATATAAAACCCATAACATCATGGCTGTCTAGAAGATGGAAAGGTTAGGAAAAACCATTTCCAATCCAAGAAATCCTCCATGTCAATGACAGGTCATAACCAAGAAACCACATGTATGTGTCATGCATGCCAAAACTAGCAAGGAAATCATACATGCAGTATGGTACTTGCAAGAAAAACCCACTCTAGTTATTGATCTCGTTGTCCTCTTTCACTTTCTTACTTTTCCTTTGCCTCCTTGCTCTAAATCCCAAGTATGCCACACTCCTCCAAGATTGCTCCAAGAAAATTTTAAGCGTCCAAGAGTATGAGAGAGAGAGAGAGAATAGAAGAAAGAGCTCCAAGATAAAACTGACAAAAGGTTGTGAACTGATCCTCAAAATCATTTTTATCAATAAGGCCTCTATTTTCTTCATTTTCCATTATTTTCCTTCATTTTCCTCTTCACATGCAACTTGTGACCTTCCACCTTCCTTTTCTCCTATTTTCCATTACTTTCATAAATAAAATTTTAATAAATGCCACATGCCTTTCCAAAGCCTTTTCCACTTCCTTTACCAATTTCCATAGCCATTAATTAATCACAAGTGATCCCCATCATTGTGTTTTTTTTTCCCTACATACAACTTGGAATACGTGTCTCATGACCTTGGTTATTTTTTTGCCTTCATTAAATTTATTACATGGAATTTTAACCCGAGGATGTTACAGACCCCTCCCCCTTAAGGGAACACCATCCTTGGTGTTCAATGATACCTACAACCAGCAAGACCGTTGAAAAAGCAAAACATACTACCCATGGAGCTTTATATTCTTAGCTCATTGCAACATTTACGATGAATAATCTGCTAAAAAGTATACCAACATGACAAACATAACAACATGACATCCATACCACTTATTGGAGCTTTATATCACAGTTCGTTGTGGTACTTATAATGGAAACCATATATAAATATGTACATATATCAAATTTCTTTGCCTCAACTAGAAAAGGAGGAAGGATGCATAGCCTGCATCTGATCAACCATCTCCCATGTAGCTTGATCGAGCCAAAAGTGCTTACACTGCATTTTAACCTGTTCAATTGTTCAATTATGGAGCATGAGCATCTTTCTCTACAAAATGCATTGAGGTTTTGGCTGGAATTCTCCTTTTGGTTCCACCTACAATACAGACCAATCGATAACATGATCAACATCTTTCACATATCTTTTAAACAATGAAACATGAAAAACATCATGGACTTTCATTGTCGGAGGCAATGCAAGTCGACGAGCCACTGGTCCAATCCTCTCAAGGATCTCGAAAGGTCTGCAATACCGAGGTGCCAACGTCGCACATGACCCGATTCTTGAGGATCTCTTCTTGGACTTGATGCACAAGTACACATGTTCCCCAACCTGAAAATCCTTAAACAACCTGTGTTGATCTGCATAACTTTTCTGCCTATCCAGTGTTGCCTTTAGATTCTTATTGATTACCTGCATTTCATGTTCCATCTCTGCCAACATGTCTGGTCCTATCAATACCATATTCACTAGATCACTCCAATTGATGGGATTATTACAACTCCGCCCATAGAGTGCCTCAAACGGACTGATCCTCAGTGAATCATGATACCCATTGTTATATGAAAACTCAACTAGTGGAAGATACTCTTCCCACTTTCATTGTTGATGCATCACATACATCTTCAACATCTCCTCCAAAATTATGTTGACCCTCTCTTTCTTTCCATCTGTCTACGGATGATAAGTTGTATTGAAGGCAAAATCTGTACCCAAACCTGCAAATAACTCTTTCCAGAACTTGGAAGTGAACTAAGCATCCTTCTCTGACACAATCTCCTTCGAAACACCATGCAATCTTACTAATCTCTGATGAAGACCTATGCTACATCATTAGCTGAATAAGTAGACTTCACTGAAATTAAGTGTGCTACCTTTATCAACCACAACCATAATAGAATCATGTTGTCTTGATGTCCTTGGAAAATCTGTATTGAAATCCATGGAAAGAACCTCCCATTTCCACTCTGGAATCAGAATCATCTGTAGTAGACCACATGGATGCTTACACTCTGCTTTTACCTGTTGACAATCCAAGCACCTAACCACAAACTTTGCTACTTCCTTCTTCAAATTCGGACAATAATAGAACTTCTTCATCATTGTCAATACCTTCTAATATCCTGGGTGACGTGATTATGGATTTGCATGAAATTATTTCAAGATAAGCTTCTTGACCTCACTGGTTTTCGACACATAGATCATGTCCCTAAATCTGACGAAACCATCTGTTGTGAGATGATAGTCCACATCCTAATCACCTATATCATGTTGTAACTTGTGCCCAAACTCCCTATACCTAAAATCCTGCTAACCTTATTGTAATATCCGATCCTTTAAATCTATCCCATAAGAACTCATAGATGCAATGTGATTTACCTGTACTCTCCTACTAAGAGCATCTGCAACCTTGTTCTCTTTACCTTTAATGTACCTGATCTCAAAGTCAAACTCACTGATCGTGGCCAACCATCTAGCTTTCTTGGAATTCAGATTCAGTTGGTCAAACAAGTATCTCAATCCAATGTGGTCTCTCAATAGTACATACCTCATGCCAAGAAGGTAGTGTCTCCACATCTTCAATGCATGTGTGATCAATGCCAACTCAAGATCATGTGTAACATACTTTTGCTCATGCTCGTTCACTTTCATTGATACATAAAATACCACCTATCCCTCTTACATCAAGACTCCAACAAGTCCTGTCTTGCAAGAATTTGTACACACTAAAAACTCTTTATTTAGATCTGTAATCTTTAAAACTGGAGCATTTGTCAACAATTGCTTCAACTTCTCAAAACTCGATGCACATTCCTCTGTCCATTCAAACTTCTTACCTTTTATTTACATCGATGTAATACGATAAACAATTTGTGAGAAGTTCCTAATGAACCTCCTCTAATAACACGCTAACCCCATAAATGACCTTACCTCATCCACATTCCTAGGAGCTACCCATTCCATAATAGCTTTTATCTTTTATGGATCCACTGCTATGCCTTCCTTGGAAACCACATGTCCCAATTAATGTACCTATGTCTGAAAGAAACTACATTTGCTAAGTTTGGAATATAAATAATGCTCTCTTATAAATCTTAACACTGCTGCTAAATGTTCGACATGTTCTTCCTCATTCTTAGATTATATCAATATATCATCAATGAACACAATAACAAACTTGTCTAGATAAGGACATAATACACTACTCGTCAAGCACATAAAATTAGTTGGAGCATTAGTCAAACCAAATGGAAATACAACAAACTCATAATTCCCATACCTAGTTTGGAAATTAGTCTTGCATATGTCCTCTTCTTTAATGTGTACCTGGTGGTATCCTAATCTCATATCAATCTTCAAGAGCATTATTAGTCCCTTCAACTGTTCAAACAAATCATAAATCCTCGACAAAGGATATCTATTCTTGATTGTTAACTTGTTCAACTTCCCATAGTCAATGCATAACCTGAGAGTATCATCCTTCTTCTTCACAAACAACAATGGTGCACCCCAAGGCAACACACTTGGAATGCGTGCCCCATGACCTTGGTCATATTTTTATTTACCTGGAAACCTAACTAAGAGTTTTTACAAAAATTAAGAATAACAAATACAATCACACAACATCCACAATGAACACAAATATTTTCTCTAGGAAACTCTTATGGGAGAAAACCTAGTTGGAGTGTGAGGTTGCTTTACTCCCTTTCTCTTTTATGGAAATAATGCAAGTACAAAGGAGAAGACACTCTCTATGGAGTTTCCTAAGACTTGTGGTCTATTGTGTTATTATATAACACTAACCTCCCTTTGTTATGTTCTTAAATCTCGCTCCGAATTGCTCTAGTCTAAAATGAAACAGGATACAATAACATAGAATGGAACCCCTACTCCTCCTAGTGGCCCAATTTTAACATAGCCCGATAGCCAATCATCGATCAAGTGAGATTCTTTAAACTCTCAAGTAGAGTTACAACTTTGACCCTTCTAGAGTCCTATTCATAGCCTTCACGTAACTAACCCCTTTTGAATGAGCAATGGGGTTGACATGACATTCTCTAGAACCATAATGGTCAAACCAGAAAGTCAACTTCTTAGAGGCATAAATTTTGCATATGAACTCTAATTGATGTCTTCATGGAACATTGTAAAGGTATCTTGGTGTAGAATAATGCCAAAGTGGTTGGAGTAAATTAGAATTTTTGGACCCCAAGAACTTCACCTAATGCCTCAAAATAGCCCCAAAAGGTTTTAAACCCCAATTCTCCAAACTAAGACTCGTTGGTTAAAAAGGCCCTGCAAACTAATTCCTTCATTTTTTTCCAATGTGAAAGCATAGAGATATATGACAAACAATATAGTGACCCTATCTAGATCATTAATATTAATTACTAAATTAATGTAAATATCAATTTTAAAGAAATACCAATTGGGTTTGTCTAATGTGGTTGGAAGGAATGATAGTTATCCTCTCCACTAAGGTTTAACTCCCATAAGTGACATGTTGAGCTCATATTAAGTATATTATTGTAATGGTTTTGAGCTTTGCCCTTAAATGGCCTTGAATCTTCAAGAATATATTGCCCTGAATCACCTTGAGCCCTGAAAAATACATTACCCTTATTTATAGAGTGAAGAGTAAGTAACATGTTTATATTTATATATTTATTTTTTATATTTCTTATAACAATTATAAATAAATAATTTTTCACAAATCTAAATAATAATAAAAATATTAAAAAAAAACAACAAAGTAATAATTTAAAAGTTTTAAACTTTTAACTTTATTTTAACATTTTCTTAATCAATTTATTTAAAATTTAATTTAAAAGTTATACTTTCAAAAACTATAAACTAAAGAATGCAAATTAATTATAATTTGAAAAAATAGATATTTAAAAATGTAATTTAAAACTCATAAATTACAATTTCACCAATAATTATATCATCTAATAATTATTATCAAAAACATTAAAATTATTAAAAATAAATTTTAAAATTGTAAATAAAATAACGAAAACACCCCTTTTTATACGAACAAGATTGAAGAGTGTCGAAATTAATAATCCTTAATATACCATACATTTTTAATTTTAAAAATAGTTAAACGTGGTGAAAGAGATTTAATTAGACTATTGGACGAAATTTCTTCGATTTTAAAATGAATCGTTAGATTGGAGTGAATTTTGTCTTCACTATTGGGAAAATAGGACCTTGGTAGAAATAAGTTATCAATGTAATACTATAAGAAGCTAAATGTAATAGCACTTACCAATAATATAATGATATTATGAAGCTTACAAAAAAACGATATAAAAAGATTTTTCGGTTTGATACTATGTTGTTTTTAGTGAGATTTTTTGGAAGTTCTTCTGGTCTAATTTCTCTAAAATTTCGTAGGAATTTGTTGAAATCACAAGCTTGATGGCTAACCCCTGCAAAATCGAAGTGCCCTTAGGGTTTTTCAGGGTGTTGAATTCATATATACTGAAAAAAACCAATTTAAATAACACAAATCAAGATTTCACCTCAAATTTTTCTGAGGAGTGTACTAGAAAGTCCAAAAAGGCACTAAAGATAACTTCAATTTTCAAGTAAAAGAGTGAATCACTCAAACGAATCTTCCAAACCTTTTATTTATCATTTTTATATAATAACACCTTATTTTAATTATTATTATTATTATTATTTTAATAAAATCCATACTCCAGTTCCTTCAAAATTACATCATTCTTTTTTAGTACGATAACAAGTGCTACATAGTTGCTAGTCTTTGTCCCTTTGTTGAAATATAACTAAATTAATGTGCATGTATTTGTTGTAGTTTTCCATCTTCTTACTTTTCAAGTTTTTCTTGAAGTTTTGACTAAATGTTGGATCAAAATTTCACTTTGGAAACATTGTTGGAAAAATTTGGTCAAGATTTTTCGCCCTACCATGAAATTTCATGTTTTAGGGAGTTTTACCTCAGTGTGATTAGATCGGTGTCATTTGGTTCAAATGTTCACATTATGCTCGTTTTTTTATGGTTTTTTTTTTTCAAGATTGAGATTTGCTTCAAATATTTGTTAATAGAGGCCATCTTTGTTTTAAGCTTTATCCTTTTAACAAAGACAATATTTGTTTAAAAAATATTATTTCCTCTAGTTTTTTATTTAGCATGATTTTGTCAATACTAAAGTTTAAAGTACGGATTGTCCAATCAGAACAGGGATAAATAAAATTTGGAAATTTGGAAAAAAAAAAAATTATTTCGTTTTCCTAATATCCACTTTATACATTGCTGAAATAATTTTTAGTCAACCAAAACTAATTGAAAGGTCAACGCATTTTTGAATGCGTTATACCGTGCGCGGCAGTATTAATAATTGAAAAATAACATCATATATTAATTACTATGTACCATAGACACAAATGGTTTGTAATTAAATTCAAAAATTTCATTTTCTCATTGATGTAAAGTATTGAATAGAAAATTTTTATGGGTTTTATTTTTTAATTTAAAATAATAATAATAATTTGAAAAATATAAATTTGAAAACAAATATGTAAAATAACATATGTACAATTTTGTACAAACTCTCATTATATCAATATATGCTTTAATGACATGACATGTTTACTATAATATAGCATTATATAAAAAATGCCATCATTCAATACTAAATAAATAAAATTATTAACTTGTTATCATTCTCTTCAATGCCAATTATATATATTATATATATATATATATAATATATATATATATATAACCTTTATCTACCAAAAAAGTGTTTAATTATATTAAAAATAATTAAAAAAAGGTTAAACAAATATTCATATAACTCATTTTACAATTTTATTATTGTTTGGAGTACATACAACACATAATGACATTAAAATATTTTATTAAACTAAGAAGCAGGGAACGCTAGCTATGCGACCTTGTTGATCGTTGTAAGAGCCTACAAGTGTGTGTTATGTGCTAGATGACGTATTTAATCCCACACAAACTCTATTGTCTTAGGTTTTTAACAAATCATTCCAATTTTTTATTTATCTAGATTACGTCATTTGAATTTTCTAAATTTAGTACACAAAGTTTAACCATATTGAAACTAAACTTAGACTAGGGAGTTCCATGTGTCCTCTAAAAGTTAAAAATTTAATGTTGGATGGACATGCATTAATATAACAAAAGCTATAACAAGATTCTTTGATTACTACAATGCATGAGAGGCTCACTGAGATGCCTATAAGGACTTGTGTCCTTGGCAAAATTCAAGAACCCTTTAATGGCATTTTCATCCTATTATATGTAGTCTGAATGCACAATTTTGACAAAAGAAAAAAATTAACCTAATCACAATGCATTTATGATGAAATATGTATAATGATAAAAATATCTTTTATTTTTTCCAAGAAAGAGAAATCATCCTTTCATTAAAAAATGAGCATAGATACATAGATATATGACTCAAAAAAATTCAAAGTTAACAATGATAAAAAAATATCTATGATCTTATGATTAATTCAAAATTAACTCCGACTTCTCATTTTCTTATGAGCACAGTTACATAATGGATTGGAAATGTAGGATTCTAGAGTTTTTAATTGTACAAAGTATCTTCTGGATAAATCACATAGTTATTTTAATGTCAACGCATTTTAAACCAACAAATATAATTCATCTTCACGATGATTAGTGAAAAAGAATCTAATCCAACAAGGTTATAAAAAGAGGGAGAATTCCTACAAGTTGAGAGATTAGGTAAACAGATTCCTACTTTTTAATTGTGTTTATTTCCTACATCATCAATATATTTTAATTTTGTTTGATTAAAGTATTTAAATTATATAATATATTAGCATACTTTCAAAGTGGCTGAATAAGAATATTGAAATAATCCAAAGGAAATTTTCTCCTTGATATTATTAATTGAAACCATAAAAATATTACAAATGAAATGATCCATGAAGCCTACATCAAATCCAAACGAATGATCATTGCTTCCTTCTTCAACCATCTATTCTCCTCGAGTTGTCCTTCTTCTCGAGCCAACTCCTGGATCTCCTTCAACAAGCTCTCATTCACCAAGATTTGATTTGCTCATGGTGATCATGCACACTTCAAATCACAATTATCAACAACCTACTCTAATACCAAATGATCCCAAAAATATATTTAATTGACATGTGATTTATTGTCTTTTAGAAAGTGTTAATGCATGATCCTTTAAAAACACCATTAAGCACAAGCATGAAGAACCAATAAGAAATTTTTGCAGCAAAATAGAATAGCAAATCATGAAAAGAAAAGCGACACAAGAGATTATTAACGGAGTTCAACTATCTTCAAGCCTACATCTCCGGGCCTTGGTCTTCAACGGGGAGGCCTTATATTAAAACTTCAAAGCCCATAAAAGACATCAAAGTTACATCAACAAGATCATTAGCTGGTCCAGCTGTGTTATACTCAACCTCATAATTCTGACGCAATTAATGGCTCAGAAAAAGACCTCTTATAGCTCCAGGAATCCTTGCAAAATTTCACCTCCAAATCTCCAAAACTACCCTAAAAACTCTTCTGTTATATAAAATATTACCCCTGCCCTGCCCTGCCCTCCCCTCCCCTCCCCTCCCTCCCCTCATAACAATAACATATATATATATAGTGTTTGTGACTAAACCAAACATAACAAACATAGTAATGAATTAAATTACATATCGCATTTGTTATAACCATATAACGATATGGTTCTATGGTTATAAACCCACTCTATACTTATCATATTCTTTATAACCCAAACCCATAGTGTTATACCCCGTGGCATTGTCGTTGAACTATATATTAAACATAACATGTCGTTTTCGGCGGTGGTATCACATTGGAGCCCGTGGCATATGACGGTTTATATCTCCGGCGGTGTTGTCATGTGAGAACGGTGATGTCAAACTGTGCCTTATCCCTTTGCGGTTACGGTGGAGCGGTGGAACTGTTGCATGTGATAAGTCCAGTTGTTTCGTAGCATGACATGCCGTTTGGACCCGTGTTATACCATAAACTCTACACCATATTGTAATACCATAAACTCTGCACCATATTGTTATATCATAAATTATGTTTAATACATAATTTTAATATCCTTTGCAGCGTTAACATATGCATATTATATGGTTCTCAACCATATGTAATGTGCGTTCACCATTCTATAATGTACATACTTGCACTAAGAAACTTTAATAACTTTGCTTATGTTTTAATATATGTTTTTTACACCACATAATATATATGTTCATAAACCATATGTTTGTGCTATGAGACTTTTACCTTAACCATGTAATGAAGACTTGCACCCGAACTAGAGTTGACTTGACGTTGACGGTAAATGCCATGTGTTGCCATGTGTTAAGCAGTAAAAATGCGACATGTACTGATTTGTCACAAACTTTAACAAGTAGTTTCTCATTTATCTAGAGGCCAAATGCACTCGTTCAAGTTGTGTTGGAGTCGTTTCTGCGAGCTCTACGCAATGGCGTTGCTTCTACTTGAATCCATTAACTTTGACTTTTAGGATTTTTCTAGATCCTTGATGATCCATTGATCAATTTTAGATCAACGCAAAACCCAAAATTGAGAACCACAGCAACTATCGTCCAAAATTATGCCCAAACTAGAAACTAACTCGGAGAGAGACAACTTGGCATGGAAGCCTTACGAGACCACAAGTAATGTATCCATGAAAAGATGAAAATACATGATACAACATAATAGTATGCAAGAGACTCAGAAAACATAGTATGCTTTAGGGAGTTGATTGAACCCTAGCACAACGAGCTACCTTTTTTCTCCTTCAATGCCCAGTAACCCTTTGAAATCAAGGCTACTTACCAATCATGGTGGTTCCTCTTACAGATTCTCCATACCGCTTCAAGCAATTGGTTTATCATTAAGGAAATGATTTGAAAAAAATCCCATAAACCCAGAACACTTGTTAAAGCCCCAACATCATTTACAGAATGCAAAGCCATCAGAGAAAGCATAATGCATTAATAAACATAAATACTAACAAGGTGCATGGGTCGGTTATCAAAATTGGAATTTCTTTTCTCACATACAACTCAGGAACCCTCGTAACTTTCTGGTCTAATCAACTTAAAAACAACCATCTTAACATTCGAGTAGTAACAGTTAACCAGAGAAAGGAGGATGTACTTAGGGCTAACAAAAAGGAAAAACCCACACCAAATGCTCACAGACTGGGAGACGAAGATGCATTGGTACCACTCTTTTGTGAACACCCTTAGATCTTGGAGGAATCGTTTTACCACGACAATCAACTAGATTGAAGTTCTTGAGCCAGACCTCTGAAGCAAGCTTACTAATCAGATCCTGTGCCACACAATACACCTAACAATGTTCAATGGCACCTTACACATGCAGGGAGGTAAATGAGGGTCTCAATCCAAGAACCTATCATTATACCTCATAACTACACCGCTCCTGGCTCGGATCCCACCGATACCACTTCACCGACTCTCACCACGATCAAGAGTATTAAAGGCTTTTCTTTTAAATTATATAAAGTTTGTTTTATTTATAAAATTGAAAGGTGTTTTTTCCCATTTAGAATAATGAAGTATAATATTTTCTATAATTAACATGGAGTTGACAAGTAATATTTTAAAAGTATTAATAACCATTTCTTTTTCTATGTTGATTATAAATAAACTAGCAATTTCTCTTAAAGGTGCAAATATACATTGAAGGAATAGAAGATTTGGGAAGATCCACTTGAAAAATTAAATTACTAAATATAAAAACTCATATTTATAATAGAATAAATATTATATAAAGATTATTTGAACTATTTATGTACAACCACTGACATCTAGTTGTTCTAAAATTGAAGTAATAGAACAAAAATGGTGGCATTTCCAACAAAGGGTGTTGAATTCAGATGATTTCCAAATTGCCAACAACATCACTGGCACGTCTTTTAAATTTGTGGAGAATTTTTTTTTATTTTTATTTAATAGAACTATTTTATAATATAATTTAATGCAAAAAATTCCATCCCAAGCGCCATAAACAAAGCCCACTATTAAATGCATGTGCATAAGGTCTTCAAAACTCTCTAATGCAAGCACCACGAAGTGAGACGACCACTACACACAACCTATGCATGAGCACAAAGTGTTGACAAACCTTGAATTAGGTGTGTCATGACTAGCTACCTATCTTTTCTTTGTCACACAATGCTGCTAGGCCTAGATTTCCACCAAGGCACGAGATCAATCTCCATCAAGGTTCTAATGCCTAGTGACTCATTCCTAAGGATGCACAATGGGTCCTCCTATGAGGTTCCATTATTCTAGTCAACACTACTTCAGGAATGAGTCTAATGTTCTTATTACAAGAAAAACACAAAAAATGTTGGACTACGAAGAGCAACCTTCTACTTCAGTGGTTATTTACTTGCTGATGAGAATTTGGCGTTGCAGCATTTTTTTATGCTCAGAGTAAAGTGACTGATGGAATATTACGAAGGTAAGTAACTACCACAAAATTTATACAATTCCTTATTTAATTCTTTAAGTATTGAGGAAATTTTTGGTTTATTCTGTTGCCATGTTGGGCAGGGCAAATTGTGAAGACAAAATGGATCAATTTTCACACTGTTGCTTTTACGAGTTGGATCAATACAACTCAAAGGACAACTTCAAAGGGATAGACAAAACGTTGACCAGGCAGAGATTTCCTACGGCAGGTTGGATCCACTCTTGCGTTTCTAAATGATGATTGTAGATCTCACAAACCTGCCCATGTCTAATGCTTCTTTTCTCGACGAAAGGATTGTTGTAATAGAAGCCATGTCGATTTGTGTAGGCACCATTTATATGAAGTCCTAAAGGTTGTTTTAAAGGATTTTGATTACAGTAACTCAAATGATGTTTGTGTGGTTATGGTCCAGTATCTTGGAACCAAAGGGGAGGTCTGGGATTACTTTGATTTCATTATGAATGCACATGCCAATGGTGTTAAGGTCGTCATGGCCACATCCATTTCCTTTGACGATATCGAAGTCTCCAGGAGAGTTCATAGTAATATGACTATTGGATTTGCTTAGAGGTTTGGGGTTCCGATGGAATTTGGAGGGCCTCATGTCACTTTTCTAGATACTTCGCAAGAGTATAAGAGAATCATGCTAAGGAGGTATATAGGAGTGAGTGTGGATTCAAATGATAAGACAACTCTTTAGATCTAGTGTGTGACACTGCTTCGAGTCACTCAATTTTATGATAATAATGAGGAAATATAATGCTAGGAAAATCTATTTTACATAGATATAATTTTCACAACAAAAGGGAGAAGATCTTGTTCCTACGCATAACTTTTATAGGTAAATGAACAATTTCAAACAAGATGAAGTAAATTCTTCCTAATTAATAATAGTAACATTTAAGATTTTATCTTACCAGTTCGATATCAAATTAGAAATTAAGGAAATTTCAAGAGTTTTTGTAAATTCCTTAACTTATATTTCAGGGACTTCTTTTCTTTTAGTGTGATTTATATCGATTTCAGGCACTTACATTTGTACAATGTGATTGACTTTGGACCAAGAGACAATCTTTGTCACAATGTGATCATGGTTATTGACCATGGTTGATTTTCATATTGAGACAATCTTTGTTAAAACGTGACGTTGGAACATGGTTGATTTTTATATTGAGACAATCCTTGTCACAATGCGACATTCGTTCATTTTCATATTGAAAAAATCTTCGTCATAATATGATGTTAGACCATGGTTGACCGTGATTATAAACCCAATGGATTTATATAAACCCAAATATTAATATTATAAATCTTATGAATAATATTATACCCTAGGAATATGAACCCTTAGATTAACAAACCCAAGGGATTCATATTATAAACCAAGGGGAATAATAAACTCAAGGGATTAATACTAAAAACCCAAGGAATTATCATTTAATTAATGAAGGATTAGTTTGGCAAAGAAGGCCATTAATCCATTAGCGCTAAGCGGGATTAGTGCTAATTAATCCATGTTTATCATTTAATTAATGACGGATTATTTTGGCTAATTAATCCATCGAAGACAGTGAGTTAATGTTTCAACGATTATAGCTAGAATGAACACTGCTGACATTGCATAGTTACAGTCAGAAGTGAATGCAAAGTTTACAACTCTTTGTTGATGATATTGTACTTTACCTATAGCTGCCAAGGCGCCATGATGATGTTAAACCAGAAAAAATCAAGTAGAGGTATTAAAGTATGGCAATATTATGATGATGGTAACTTATAAAAAATCAACATCATCTCAGGTTTAAGTTTCTGGGCATATATGCACATGCACTCCCTCCTAGGGTGATGTTAGGGTCTAATCAGAATTTGGATTAGGGGCAAAAATTTGCTCAAAAATCAAAGTTCTCTGAATTTCTTGAAACGAAAACAATTGTGTCTGTCTCGGCCATACGATCCCAATGCAACTCGCTTCACTCAAAACAGAGTTCATATGAGAAAGTTAGAGCTTTCTAATCGTTTGGTCAAACAGGCGAATTTTGGTACAGGCTGACTGGGATGTTGACTAGGCATCCGTACATCCCAGTCAGGAAAAAGAATATTCCTTGGAATATTCCCATAGGTGGCTTAAAAGGATTTTGACACTTATCGGCATCAGATTGGTCAATAGCACATTGTATGGACCAATGAGAGGGTGACACATGGCAAGCCCGGAGGCTGCCACATGCCCTCTCAAGGGTCATTTAAAATTTTATAAGAAGGGTGGGGAGTTGAACCTGTGACCTCACCCACACAAGAACAACACCTTACTGCTATACCACACATATGTTTCTTAACAAACATAGGGCGCAGTTTGTAATTGAAGTGTTAAACTATGGAGTTTGGGGGTTAAGGCTAGTATTAACCGCGCATGTGAACAACAGTAATCTTAGCCTCTAGCAGTTACGTAACTGCCAGGTAGCATTAACTGCCATATAACCCTCTGCATGTGACCAAGTTTGGAAACCGTGGCAGTTAGTGGAGATAACCACTAGCATTAACCACCAGATAACCCTCCACATGTGACCAACATTACTTAACCACTAGAATTTTATGCTAACTGTGGATTACGTGCTAAGCGGGATTAGTGCTAATTAATCCATGTTTATCATTTAATCCTATGTTCTCCATTATCATCCAAGCACTCAATACCCTTGTCATATAAATCCACCTTGTTCCTATTCAGATATAACCATTCCATACCCAACAACAAATTATATGATCCCAATGGAAGCACGTTCAAATGCATTGATATAGGCATGCCATTCAACTCAGATGCATAAGTTCTTACCCATTGATGAACTCTCTTCTTTGTACCTATAGCTAACTGCACTAACCAAGATTCTACATGCACTTCTTTATTCAAACCACACTTATCCACTAGGTCAAGATTAACATAACTATAATTAGATCCAGGGTCAATCAAAATAGAAACAACTTGATCATAAAGCTTACCTTCCATCTCGATAATAGATGCTCGGTGATCCACCTACCTGTTATCCAAATCTACATAAATCTGAGGAATACTCTATCCAACATCCCCCACTGTATGTGCCTCCTAAGAATTGTAGATTTGTGGTCTATCCCCCTAATTCTATGGACAATCTCTCTTGTGATGCTCTCCTCAACAAGTCCAACACTGCAAGGGCTTCCTACCATCACCCTTGTTCTACTCCTCAGACTAGAATCCTTTTCCTCTATCATATGCATTGAACTTCTTAGGCGGTGTTGCATTCTCTTTACTACCTCTGTCCTGAGGTATTGTTTGCTCCTTATCCCATTTTCCCTTATTCCTCTCATTACCTTTCCAATCCTGCTTAGTTTCAGATCTGCGCTTCGATTGTTCATAACAATGTTTTAGCTTTTCGATGGCTTCCTCCAATGATCTAGGCTCATCAAGCTCAATCATGTCTTTGAATGTTAACAGAAACCCACTGATGAATCTATGAATCTTTGCTTTCTCCTCCTTCAGATAAGACACTTACCTCAACAAATCCAATAATCTGCTAGTGTATTGCTCATCGGTCATGGATACCATCTTCAGCTCATAAAACTCCTTTTCCCTGTCATCATAGTATCTCTCAGAAAGATACTTCTTCCTGAAAAGTCTCTCAAAATCACTCCAAGTCAACTCTTCTTCATGAATACCTCTAAGATTATTTACATCTTCCCACCAAATGTATGCTTCACCTTTAAGAATGAACGTAGTTATTATGGCCTTCATGTTCTCTGAGTAATCATGCAATCTAAAGAACTTATTCATTCCAAGTAGCCATGCTTATGCATCTTGTGACTTCTTCATTTCTCCATCAAATGTAGGTGGCTTTTCTTTCTTTAACTCATCCGAAAAATATCCCTTGTCACTCTTCTTGTAAGGATGATAACGATGATGACCATGATACATGTCTAAACTGGAACTAGAGTAAATCCCATGTCCACTACCTCGTCTATCAGGTGTATCCAAGAACCTTCCATCTCTGACTGTGTCATCTCTATTCGACCTGTGCCCACTATGTGAAACGACCATATGCTCCATTACTTTTGTCCTCGTGTCCATGGCTGATCCTAAGTGGTCCATGTTTCTGCAAGTTTGACAAGCTCTGAAGGATGACTGCATTAACCTATGCTTGTTTCTTTTGTTAGCCTCCTGCTCATAGCAGGTATTCACCTTTCGTGATCGACATATATACAAGCCAAATATGTCATGCTTTGCTTACAGCAATGTTCCATATTTGAAATTTGCTACTATGGCAAAGAAGGCACTTTCTCAGGCAGTCAGAAACGCTATTCCGAAGCAGAAACTGTCCTTGATGCTGCTTCAGATGAAACAGGAAAATGGGAATAAGGAGTGTTGTTGAGAACAAAAGCAAAACTGCAGATTGCACAGTCATCGCCAATGAATGCCATTGAAACGTACAGGCTTCTTCTTGCTTTGGTTCAAGCACAAAGGAAGAGCTTTGGAGCTGGAAAATGCACTCCAAAGAAGCTGCTCAAGAATGCAAAAGTGTTCTAGACACAATTGAAACAGCTTTTCCTCAGGGCATGCCTGAGTTGTTGGGAGACAACAAACTGCAGGAGACAGTTGGCAAGGCAGTAAAAATCAATGTTTCGACTGAAACCCGTCGACAATACCAGAGTTTGAGATATTTTCCAGCAGATAATAAGAAGTATTGTTATGCCTTGAATACTCCAGAGAGGACACGGTACCTTGTTAGAGCAACATTCCTATATGGCAACTTTGGTAATAGCAGTGCATACCCAAAGTTCGACCTCTATCTTGACACCACGCGTTGGGCCACAATAACAATGCAACTGCAACAGATGTATATGTTGAAGAAATGAGAGCAGCATCTAGTGCAATTAACGTGTGTGTTTTAGATGCTTCAACTGGTGTTCCATTCATATCCACTTTGGAGTTGCGCGTTCTCAATGATTCAATGTATGCAACAGATTTTGAGGAAGATTTTCAATTGTCACCATGAACGCGTCTGACATGGTACCCCTGACCAAAAGAAAAATCACGACTCCATCCATTCCTTTCCATTCTCGTCTTTCATTCTCGTGTCAAAGAAAGTGTCCGGCTACCCATCCCCGTCACCCATTATCTCGGCAGTTGTCTCTGCAACAACAAGAACTGAGATTCTTCACCTGAGACACATGGTGAAAGCTCTCTTGCAGGGAACTTATATGAACAGCAATATACCATTATCATTTATTTAGTTCACAGTTTTCTCAAAATGGGTCCACGTATAGCCTGTATGGTTTTACAGAAAGAGTTTAAACTGATAGTTGAAGCTGTTTCTCTGCAATCTTGGGTCGTTCTGAAACAAGTCATTTCAGTTTGGTATGCAGCTTTTGGGGAGGAAGGAGTTTTCCTGCCAAATGATTTACGGTGATAAATGAGATTGAGGGATCAGCTGATGATGCCATTTGGTATCTCTGTTATGGGTTCGGTGAGCTTCACAGGGTTGTTGCAGTTCATGCTTTTTGGAATTCTGCCTTCAATTGCTCAAAGGACTGATTTCATCAGCATTGACTGTGGAGGTACTGCTTATTTCACTGATAATACCACTGGGCTTCAGTGGATTCCTGACTCACATGGCTCACATATATAACTCGTTGTTGAAGAGAGTAGTATACAATGGTCTGCATTCATTGGCACCTACTATGAGCTCAGTTGAAATCATAAGTATGATTCTGGTATCACTCTGTGGGACATATATCCGAGCATCAAAAAGTGACGATCTGAGGACTTTTGTAGCAAGAGACAAGACCGAGAGTTTGATATGTTTGTGTCTCCAAGTAACATGTTTGTCAATCTTGTAGCCAGAGGACCACTGCAGGTATTGTCTAAGTTTACTATTGATGAAGTTCCAGTTACAAATATAGCCATCAACCGTGACAAGTTACAGTCACCATCTGTATGTCATCCGAAATTGCAATATAAGTTGCCAAGCCTGTCAAGTATGTCGAACCTCTTGCTTTGATACATTACAGTTGGGAGATCTTATTGATATTACTGTAGTTGTAATGAATCAAGACCTTCAGTGGATCTACACCAAGCGACCAAAGCTATATGATGTAAGATTTTGGTTGAGCTCCAGTAAATGACTAGTTCGAGACTTCAGATTGGACCGTGCGGATACATAATGCAGGATGCAGGTCTGATGATCAGGTGATGGCTGGACAGAGAGTGATAACTTTACTCAAGTCAGGCTTGCAAAGAGCTAATGAAATACAGAAGCAGAATGAACAGAAACAATTGAAACTGATTGAATTGCATGAGAAGCAAAACAGGGAAATATCACTCATCATGAGTACATTCAGGTTGGAAAAGGACGAGATGTGGGACTTAATCAAATTGCCCTGTTTGAGGGTAAAGTTGCTGGTGGCAATGGCGAACAGGTTCTTAGCAGAGATGTATATAGACTTGGAACACTTTTTGACTCTTTCAGGATGTTGTCGTTCTATTTCACGACTATTGGCTTTTACGTTTGTATGATGTTGACGGTCTTGACAGTCTACGTTTTTCTTTATGGTAAAGCATACCTAGCCCTGTCTGGTTTGATATTGCAATCACCGACAAAGCTCGTTCTTTGGATAGCACAGCTCTGGAGGCAGCTCTCAATACACAGTTCCTGTTCCAAATTGGTGTATTTACTGCGATCATGGGGTTCATCTTAGAACAGGGACTTCTGAAGGCGGTTGTGAATTTCGATAATGCAACTGCAATATGCTCTGTGTTTTTTACATTTTCCCTTGGAACAAGAACTCATTATCTTGGCCGGACTCTTCTCCATGGAGGTGCCAAGTACAGAGCAACTGGAAGAAGATTTGTTGTCCGTCATATCAAATTTGCAGGGAATTACAGGCTTTGAAACCCTTCAAAAACAAAAGCCGTTATTGTGTAAGAAGTCGAGATGTGTCAATAATGTATGTATGAAGTAATGGAGGCGATCTTCTTGCTGGTTTCTTTTTGGGCGGGGCCATATTTGGAGCTCTCGGCTATGTGTTGGCACCACAGATCAGCAGAGGCATCTGTTGAAACGGTTCACCTTATATTGAAAGAACTTGTTCGAAAATCAATTAATGAAACAGAGGACTTGAAGCGTTTCCCTCGTCTTAAAGCTAAAATCTCTGCGGCTGCAACAGAAGCTCTGGAGAGATTCCGTGATGGCAGTGGGAGAAGAGGTGGCAGAGGCTTTGGAGATGGAGGCGGTAGATTCTCTGGAGGACGAGGCCGTGATGGTAGTCGTGGAAATCCTCGTGGTCGTGGTCGTGGAATGCCAAGGATTGATATACTTCATCGGCCACAGACAAGGTTTAAACGGCGGAGTGCTTTCCAGAAAATCAAACGGCGGACAGAGAAGCACCAAGATCGGACGGATATCGGACAAGCTTAGTTGGGTGAAAGATACCTTCCGATGGATTGTCAGTGCTGAGGTCAGGCCAGCATCAGCGCTTGAACAGCTGTCAGCTCCCAATTGCATCGGAGCTCGTTGCACGGAACCCGCCTTTTGCTGAAGGGCGGTGCGATATGAGACCAGCGGTTTTGATTTGCCGCTGGGTGGTTTTCTCCGATCGTTGACCGCTGACCGCGCGCACGGGGAAATTATAATTTCAACTGGATGGCGAACTGCTGCTATAACCAAGGAAATTGAAAAAAGAAAATGGTAGAGTGCTTGTACTTGAGAGCATCATCTCACCATGCAATTGGAGAATATGCTAATGCGATGAAAGACTATGATGCTGTTGTTATTATGGATCTTGACTCACAAGAAAAGTTTGTACTTCAGTGCTTGGCCTTTTACCAGCGGGAACTTGCTCTATATTCTGCCTCGAGGACTAATGTAAATTTCAAATGGTTTGATCTTGATGATGATATCCATCCAATGTTCAAAGAGGCTTGGTGTAAGAGATTGCACCCAAAAGGCGTGTGTGAAAAGGTGTTCAGGCAACCACCACTACGAGAGTCCTTGAAAAAAGGTCGTGTAAAACAGCAAGATTTTATAATGACAAAGCCAAAGAAACTACTTCTCGAAACTGCAGATTGTATTGGCAAGAAGATTCAATACTATTGTCCACTTACATAATAAGCGTCAACACCGTATGGCAGGCTTGGCGGCAATAGAAGTTGCTCAAAAGGTATCAAGCACATGGCAGGCAGTGCGGAAGACATTGATATCTCGAAGTAAAAGTGAAGCTAAGGGCGGGAAAAGATCAAAGAAAAAGGAGAGGAACAATGTGATTAGTGAGAATCGTGGTGGTGTGCGCTGTAGCACCAGCAGCAGCAGTGATACTTCATCCTCGTGTAATTGTCATGAAGAAAAGTCTTCATCAGAACGTTTTACATTAAGTTGGGAAGATGTGTATTCTACAGCTGTGAAGTGGAGACAGGTCTCAGAACCTTGTGACCCTGTAGTATGGGTAAACAGATTGAGCGAGGAGTTTAATACTGGGTTTGGTTCGCATACACCTTTGATTCTTGGACAAGCAAAGATTGTTCGCTACTATCCAAATTTTGATAGGGCATTTTCTATTACAAAGAATCTGATGATTGAGAGAAAAGAGGTCTACAACGCTGCCAATTAATAAACTATACACATGGACGGAATATAATTGTCTCTAGTGCAGCGTCCCGCAAATAAACACTTTGCCCAATATAACTGCCAGACTTGCTATGGGTCGATTCAAGTATCGTTGTGCACAGTTAGAGATGGTGGAGGAGTGTGTCCCAGAAATGTTGTCTATGGTGTCCAATGGGCAAGACTACATCTGTGATCTGCCTCGTAACAAGGTCGAAAACTTTATTGTAGACTACTGTAATGCAAATGATTGCCCAGCTGTGGCAAACAAGTGCAAGTCTGAACTGATAAAAAAGTTTCTGATCGGAACTTATTAAATCTAATGATAAGGCCAAAATGAATACGACTATTTTCTGTGGCCTAAAAATTTCTTGGCAGGTTTGAAAGAGATCAGAGATTCGTTGTCCGCAGGGCAACCTCCTCTGTAGCACCAAAGGCTTTCAGAGCCTTAAAGCATAAGAGGCTCATCGTTTCGGCCACTGGGTCTGCATTTCAAAGCTGTTGCAGGAAAGAAACAAATCAAGGGAACACCATGGGCTTACAGTCGCGCGGCTACTTCAGTTGCAGTGTGTGTGAAATCGAACGAAAGCCCAGCTGGATCGAACCCAAATCAAAGCTTATGCCCAGAAGAGTTCAGGTCTTGTATTATCTTAGCAGGAATGGTCAGCTTGAACATCCCCATTTCACGGAAGTTACACTGTCTTCAAATGAAGGCCTATACTTGAGCGATGTTAAACAGCGTTTGAATGCTCTGCGTGGGAAAGGCATGGCCAACGCGTTCTCCTGGTCATCCAAGAGGAGCTACAAGAATGGCTATGTATGGCATGATTTATCAGAAGATGATATCATACACCCAATTCATGGAAATGACTTCGTTCTCAAGGGATCGGAGCTCTTTGAGGGTTCATCAGAGCGATGCAAGCAAAGCATAACTGGAAAGCTGATGAACTCCAAGTATTCCTCAGAGGGACCGCTGCCAGTTAGATTTCAAGACGCAGTCTCTTCCACCAATAAATCTCTAGTAGTCCACAAACAAAGAGTGAACAGCGTGGAAGAAAGAAATGTAGAGAGAACCAATTCTCGGGAGCACATCTGCGATGGCCAAGGACCTCCACTCAAATTTCAGGGCGCTCAGAAAATTACCACAAACATCAGACACGATATATCTTGTGGTTTCAGTTTCTGTTCCGGGAAGATATCCAATGCCAGAGGCGTGGAATAAAGCGGAGAACAGAAGGACAGCAAGCCACCGCCTCAATCCAAAAGGACAAAATCATTTATGGAACCGCCTAAAGGATTCCTGGGCAGTTATTACACAGTTATCACCATGAGGCCAACGCACAACTCCAGAACCACCGTTCAACCATTTTGACGCTGCTCTCTCATACTCAGCCTTGACTTGCATAACTTCAGTTGCCAGCTGCCCCAGAACACCTGTTTAAATATTTTATGCATTCATTACCAGCACAACTTAGCATTTAAAAAACTTTATTGCAGCAGATATCTTTGGACCTGTCTATATTAAATATGTTTTCAGTAATGTTTTTTTTTTTTAACTTGACAGCGGCTCAAGGGCCAGCATGTAATAGATATTTGGCCTATTTAAAAGAAGGTTGTTCGTTGTTCAAGGAGAGAGTTTTTTGATCGACAAGCTGATTTTGAAACACTGCTGTGTACACTCTGAGAGGTTTAATGAACAGAGCTTGCTGGAACTAAATGTGTTTGGACTGTCTACATGTGTGTTTGATGGCTGAAGAGCTGACTACAGAATCCTCATGTTTCCTCATGGACTAATAAGTTTTCCTCTTCTCTTTCTTGCCTCTGTTTTGAGTTTTAATGTGTTTATATCGCCTTTGTGTCATGATCTAAATAACAGAAAAGAAGACTAGCTCAGAATTAGCTTAACAGCACTCTGTGCTCAATTCCTGTTATTTCTCTATGTTTATCTTCTAAACTAGCCTATAATATGAATTCCTCTTAGGCTCATATTTGCACTAGTTTCCTCCGTTTATGAATCTTGTTATAGGAATTCAAGTAATTGCTCCTATAGGATATTCATTCCCGTTCCCTCTGTTAGCACGAATGAAAATTACTTAGCTGTCTTTCATTCACTGACCTCCATTCGTCTCATTTCAAGCTTCAATATTGGTCCATGTGTAGCTATCCTGCTCTGTATTCCTCTTCCGTCAAAGAAAACACATCCTTTAGTCTACATCCTTAACTCCATGCCCAATGTTCTAAACCTTTTGCGCTTTGCATGCCTCTCTGCTTAAGACCATTCTCTCCTCACCAAAAAACAAAACCCTTTGTACTCAATAGCTAGCCTAAGATCATTCCCTAAAACAAAGCTAAATCCCGAAGAGAGAGCCCTCTCTGACTGCTGGTAGGCTAGGACCGGCAGTCCAAAGCTTGGTCTGTGGTTACCTCGGCCGTATCCCTTGAGGAGCAGGGGACAACCTGAGTGTTAACACATCCACAAGGAACAACGCAAGGAAATAGGAGCGTGGACAGTAGAGAGGAAGCCTGGAGAGAAGCCAAGATTTCCTATAAGCATCTGTGAGGATTGTACTAAGAGCTGGCTAGCTGTGAGTGCTAACGCTTTATAATTCCTATGAATTTCCACCATGTATGATAATACAATAGTGTGGGTTTTTATCTGAGACTTTCCCCGAAGTATTTTCATGTGTATTTTTCCATCGATTCTTCTTCTTCTAGTTATATTATTCAACTTGATCTTTAAGCTTCCGAAAATTGATAGTAGAAGTAGGTTATAGTATTTTTCTTTGATTTATATTCCATTATTGAGTTAACCTATCACATATTTTCTACAAAATTCTATAAATAGTGAGTCTTAGTTAAGGGACAAGTAGAGCTAAATTGATCAAAGATAGAGAATTGGGTTAATTGAAGAGTCTACGACAAGCTAGGGCAGGAAGGCTCTGATTCCTGTGCTTGGATAAGGAAAGAAAGGCTTCACAAATGAGTTCACGGAGGCATAGGAAGAGTTTGCAATTGAGTGCGTGGACCCCTGCAGCTATGTGCGCAGGGAAGTTTGAGTCTGTAATCTTGAATTGAAGATCAATAAAGACAATTTTCGAAAGAATTCCTTAGTATTTATGTTTATCTTTGTTGATGTTATATGCTATTGATGAATGATTTTTTGATTGAATGTTATGATATTCTCTTGAATAAGTCTTAATAATATATGCAATGCGTGTTTAAATAATTTCACAAAGAATCTGGTGATTTCTCTTATGTTTACTAATGACTTAAGTAAATCTGTGCAAACACTAATTTGGTACTGCTCTCTAATGCAGGTAAGTAGGTAAATTGACTATTAGAGGTTTGCAAGGACGGATCGTAGACATTCACGAAGGTCAAAAGGTTGTTTTAACAGAGTTGCAACAATGTGCCCTAAGATTTTATCGATTTTCATGAAGGAAGATCTAAGGCGCTAAAAGACATGACACTAGTCTCTGGATGCAGAAACCTAGTTCTTGCATCCCCCCATACTTCTTCGGATGAGAGTGTAGTCTACACTACGCAAGTTGTTTCCAAAAGGACCAATAGTGTACAGGTTTTTTGGTTGACACAGCTGACTCTGAACCTCGGTCAGGACCACCTAAGCCAATAAATGGTGTCATTGCCAAGACCAGGATCTATTTAAAAGAGGCGTGTGATGTCGCATCATTGGAATCTGACCAAGAAAGAGATTGAAAAGTGGTTGGATCAAAATATTCATGAGGTCGTGGCACAAGAAAATGGGAATCCGTGATTTTCAAAGGAAGAGTGGTTGAACATGTATATGTTTACAAAGATACAGGAGATCTTCTTCTGCACTTTCCCCATTGAACTGTATGAGTGGTTAGGTAAATTGACAGATAGTCAAGGAAGGTGGAAGCTTGATAGTCCTATACTGTGGACTCCGGAATTAGTGCGAATATTATAATCTTCTAAAAGAAATATCACATAGGCTGTCGATCATTGGGTTGACCAGAGACTAGGAGGATTTGTTACAGAATTTGCAGTTGATACCTCAATCATCTATAGTGAAGTGGAGTGGTGATTTTTCAAATGACTATGAGGCAAGTATTTAAGATCATTGAATACTTGGATTAAAATGTTGTTATGTGAAAAGAGGGTGATGCCATTACCTTGATGTTTAGAGCTATGCGAAGTGGACAATTCTTTAGAAATCGAAAAGGATTAGGACTAGAGTAGAGTCCATTGGTTGGATCTCCTTCAAGTGACGATGAAGGGGTGGGGAAAACTATGACTGAAGTGTTTTTCAACTAATCACTCAGGGGATTCCTCGATCAAATCATCCTCCCACTCCACCTCCACCCACACCTCCACTACATACCCCTTTGCCCACACCTTCACCTCCACCACCACCATTGAACGTTGTGAACATAATGAAGATGTCGATATTCAAAGTCATAGGAAGTGAATGTGTAAAGAAGTTGTGGTCTGATGTAAGTTTTGTATGGATAGCACAAAAAATTACTAACGACAATATAAATAAGGCACAGTTGGTTACTGCTTTTTAGGATCACGTGCTAACCTGGTACATTAAGTATTGTTCTAATAATCCACTTGCAACACTAGCAGAGACTAGGGTGACTTTAAACAAAGAGTTTAGTAAGCCTAAGTATGACTCACAGTCAATAATTGGATTTAAATAAATCATGATGAGGGTCGATGAGACGCCCTCAGAATTTGATCAAAGGTTGAAGTTTCATATCAGAGAAGCAAACATGTAGATCACAGATAGCCAGCATGGTGAATGGTTTATAACGTCCCTCTTTCCCGAATTGAGAATTTCAATGTCACAACAAAAGATAGAAAGAAAGGAAGAAGACATGGAAATCACAATGAGGCTGTATGCATCACCTATGTACGATACAAACCTGGGAGTACAACAAATCCACTCACAATTAGCTAGCTTGCACCCAGAGTTACAAAGTTTGAAGAAAGGTAAGGAGACTAAGCCAGAAGTGGGCACAAAAGTAAGGTGTTTGAAGTGGAAGGGCCATGGGCATGTACAACTATGTAGTGTACATGAATTATATTATAGGAGGGGGACCAATTTCCCTAAATAATTAAGCCCTAGTAGGGCCAACTGTGGGGGTTTTGCTATGGTGTGTTATTTGTCAAGTTGTTGGAAAACATGCGATGGAAAATTGTCTACTTCAAAATTTCATCCATACACTGCAACAGTGGTTCTGTAACTTCTGAAAATATGGGCACAAAAAATTCAACTATCCAGTGTACATGAATTATATTATAGGAGGGGGCCAATTCCCCTGAAGACTTAACCCCCAATAGGGCCAACCATGGGGTCTATGCTATGGTGTGCAATTTGTCAATCTTCTCAAAAACATGCGATGGATCATTTTCATTTACTTCAAAAGTTCATCCATACACCCCATTAGTTGTTTTGTAACTTTTGAAAATCTATGGGCCACAATGAGCACCACTGTTGAAGCTATGAGTTGATGATGGAAAGGACACCTACATACCGGATGCAAGAAAATACTCGACCTCCAAATCAAGGTGCCAAAGGAGCGTGCATAGGTTATCAGGGTTTAGGAGGAGGAGGACCTGGTAGAGGAAGTGGTCATATTATCTACTACAACTATGGAAAGCCAAGGCACTATACGTGAGAGTGTCAGAATCCTACACACCCATCATGCCAATACTGTAGACAATTTGACCATACTATAGAAGAATGCCTGGCGCTAGTAGCCAAAATGAAAGAGAATAAAAAAAGCCTCAACAACCTACACAGAATCTACAGATGATGAGGGTTCAGCCCCACAAAGAATATCAAAGCGTTAACATTGTGCGAAGTGCAATGATGACTGGCACTGACAAGGGTAAACAACCTGAAGAAGAAGGATGGATCTGCAAAGCACCAGAGAAAGAAGTTGACTTTGATCTAGATCATGCTAAGGAAACATTTATGGAAGCCAAGAAGAGCGTTGTTGAGGCCTCCACCTCAGGGAGCCAGGACAAGATGCAAGAAATCAGCGTGCTTGTAGAGATTGATCCCTCTATACTCACTACGTTTTTGGATACCTGCATAAACTACTACATGATAGAAAAGTTGTGGAAGGTCTACAAGAATTAATAAATAAATGCACCAGCAAAGAGAAAGTCCCCGATGGACACCAACTGGTTAGAAAAAATGGAAAATATAAGGCACTTCAGGTGCATAGTTCTGTTGGGCCGCTAGTTTGTCATTATTATTATCACACTTTAATGCCTAGTTCATCCATTTCTACCATTATTTATTACTTAATTTATCATATCTTATCATATAATTCTATTTTATAATTTTTTATGCTCTTAGGGCTAAATATTATTTCTTCTCCTTTATTTTTAATAAATTAATGATTATTATGCATGATTTTACCAATGATGGTTTAATGAATTTGTTGAAACATCACTCACCATTTTAGCCTCCAAGATATTTTCCAAATTGTAAATTTTATCTCCAGCTCCCTATTAAATATTCCAACTCAGAAATTCATTGGAACAAGAAGTGACAGTTTTTCATTGAACGTTTCAGGCAAATGAAGAAGAATCTACGAAACCTGAAACATTCGTTTTTTCTAGAACAGACCAAATTAGTTTTGTAATGAGTAGTTTTCCCAAATTTGGTGTGTATTATTGGGAAATCTAGTTTCCATATAGAGCTACTAGTCCCACTAGGACGGGTAGCTATCTTAGAAACAAACAAACTAAAGTTACTTTCATTTTCCTTTATGAAAAATAGATAGGAGAGAAGCAGAGAGTACCAACCTCAGTCTTTCGCTTGACTCCTTGCTTGTTTCCTCTCCCCTCTGACAAATCTTTGTCACTCCTTCCTTGCTTACCCCACTTCAAAGAGCACCTATAAAGTCAAAGCAACATGATACCATCAAAACACAGAGATCTACGACCATAAACAATATAGGACCAGATATATATTGACCACATAAATGCATATATCAACTCAAACATACAATAATGTGGAGGAAAACTTGAATAGCTTTATTGATAGAAAGAGTAGAAGAGAGGATTACAACACATTGATCTAACCCAGCATCATCCTCCCAGCATTAAAGCCTTTCTTCACCTCATGAAAAGCTTAGATCACCCAACACTATGATGTTCCACCAAGAAACTAATAGCACTTCCTTACAAGATACAAAATTCCAGCCTCTGAATCTCTAGGATGAGGGATCCATATATAGATGTTTGGAGCAAAGTGAGTCAGCTCCTGGAATTTTGATTAGTGTTCTCTCTCTTATAGTTCTTGGTTCCACTTTGAGATTCATGATCTCTTACCCATCCCTGGGTGAATTTAGAGAGGGAAGTGTCACAGGAGAAGTTTCTAGAAGATTCCATGATCATCCACCTTGCAAACTGTCTCTGCCATTTGTCTACTCTCGCCCATCACACCCTACAGAAGGGATTTTCAGTATGCATCACACTTTTTGCATGTGGCAGGTGAGATGCATCACACCCTTAGCACTGAGCAGTCTGTATGGTCCAATTTTGACCAGTTATGAGCAGTTTTCCATGGAGAACTTCTGGGAGATGATGTAATCAGCTAACCTTGTTCCTTTAGGGTGTGAAACAACACTTTTAGGGACTTAGAAGCCCTTTGTTTATGGACATATATGATTGGGTTTGCTGCCCAAATATGTCTACAACAGTTGCCCCTTAAAGCATGAGGTCGTAAATCTTTTGATGTCGGGTGAAATGCTTTATCATGAGGATCCAAGATTTTTTGAACTGGAAGGCGACCTGTAATAAGATACAATACGATACATTATCTTCATAATATTTTCATGATCTAGCTGAGGCGGGCATTCCCATGCTTAGCTTTATAAATTCATTTTCATGTACATAGGACAGACAATTGTCCATGTGGCAGACTGATGATTTTTATAGAGCCATCATCCTTTGATTTGGATGATCATCTGTGCAGCAATGATGTGCATTTGATGTCTTTATTTTCCTGAATATATAACACATGGATGGATGAAACTAGATCTGGGGTCTTCAAACTCATTCAATATTCACCCGAAGTACAAGTCGATCCATGCGAAAAGATGTTCTAGAGTCGAACATGGAAAGACATCTCCTGATTACCAGCCAATGATGTAAGTTGTTAACAAGTGCGAGAGGAGTCACTGATAATGATGATGAACCTAAAGGTATGATAGTACAATTTACGTGGTGTGAAAATGGGACTTGGCGTTGAACACCACGCAAAATATTTCGGTCAAAGGCCATTGATGCAAACTTATCGCTGGAAGTGAGAAACTTGCCATTGAGGCATGCAAGATTCAAAGTACTGAAAGGGTTGTTCCTAGGTCAACTTCTTGGATAATGAGTTGACTTTGACAAGAAGTGACCCATCGTAGGAGGGCCTTAATGAATCCCACATCTATGACACAGAAAGAAGCAAATGATTTTGTGGAGGTGAAAACAATCTGATGATACAGGGTTCAGGGTGGCAGTCATGAAAGAATGAAGTGTGAAGGTATTGTAGTGGATGAGACACAAGCTGGGTTGGCGAATTATTTGAGCGAATTCTCTTAAAAATATTGGTGACACTGAAATGGATTGGTAGAGTTAACCCCAAAAATGGATGGTTCGGTGGACCAATGGTAATATGACCAATGAACGAAATAACCTTACCTGACTCAATCATGGTGATGGAGTGAAAGTGTCATGTTCAAGAGAGACTTGCTACCAATAAAGTTTCTTCAAGTTTTCTTCCAAAATTTTCCCCAGTCATTACGGACCAGTACTTCTTTATTTTTGTCAAGATTGAGGAGGATAAGATAGCTTTTTCTATAATTTTCCCTTCAGGAAAACTCGTCGCTATGTTTTAACAAGCCTAGTGACAACGAAACTCGTTCTTGTCTGCATGGACAAGTTTGTCGCTATTGGTTTTAACAAGTTTAACAACAAATATAACTCAGTCCTTTTTCAATTCTAAAGAGTTTGAAAAGGGATAGAAAGGAAACTCCAGTAATCCTTTTTCGTCATATAATCCCTTAAGTCCGAAAAAGTATAAAATAATACGAAAGGGATGAATTTTTTATACTTTTAACGAGCTGAACAACAAAAGCACTCGACATTTTTGTGTAATGATCCCTCAGGTCCAAAAAAAATAAAATTTAGAGGAGGGATAGCACTTCCAATCGTTTTAACAAGCTAGAGAGGCCAATTGCTCGGCAATCTTTTCATATTTTATGAGTCATATAAAAAGATCTTAAAGGAGACTCATTTTTTGAGGAACGAGTGATATTTCCGGCTAGTAGTTGGTTCCAGGTAAGGTTTAGAACTTTCCAATCATGGCAGTGTCAAGAGGATGGCTAACAGAATCACTTGTCACAATTGTCCCTCAAAAGGGTAAACAAGCAAATGGAGGTGTATGATCAACTAAAACAGAGTGGAGGTGATGGTAAGAACATGACCAAGGCTCAAACGCTGATGATAATGCATTCGCAATGGTTATTTATGGGAGGTTGGTTCATTTTTTAATGAGCTTAAACTCTGGTGGAGCATATGCTCATTGCTTAGGTTTAATTTTTAACAAGCTTGAACTTGGCGTAAAACTGCTCGTGCCAGTCGTATAATAAGGATGTCTCATCGATAGGTTCAATTTTTAAGGAGCTTGCACCATTCGAAACTTTTCTCCGCTGCCTTTCGTATGAAAGCTAGGAACGACCAACTACTATCCTACGGGTTAGTTAACTACCGGGGTTATGTAGGAAAACTCTTCCTTTACTTTGTTAGTGCCATTTGTCCCCTGCAAAGGTGAATGGTCAATCTGACCAATCACCTAACCTAAGCAGTTGAATTTAGCAGAAACTATGGAGTTAGTGTTACAGTGGTTTCTTTTCACTTACATACAAAAGGGTTTGCATGCCCCCAGGTATAGTGAAGTAGAGTTTCCAGGTTACCCTTCAATTTACAGAAAAAAACATTAGTTCTATTTGGAAAGGCATATCTTCTAACAGAGGTATCTTATTCCAGTCTAATCCCATTTTCCTAGATGGATGGGTGTGTCAGACTAGTCATATATCCTCCACGGAAACCTACCCTATACCTGAAGTTTTCCTACCGAAGTATACCAGGGTGCATGCCCCCTAGGTTTAAGTCAAAATCACTAAGCACTCGCACTCATCATGTGGACAGACTAGAGATTGATGAGACATTCCTTGTGTGAAAATACCAATTAAGGACGACATTTGACTATTAGCTATGTGTGAGCTAGGGAATGAAAGTTGGTCTATGAGCTGGACCACTCTACCTTCATGCGGAAAACACATCACTCGAAAGAGTGAGGAGACAATGGCTCCCATGCTATAAATGTAGTCACGCCCAAGGAGTAGATTGTAATCTAAAGGTCCTTGGATTACCATTACGTTCATATAAACAACTTTCCCTCTCAAATTTATAGGCAAATTTGGAAGGATCCCTAACAGTTGACTGGTTCCTTTGTTAAGGCCTATTAGATTTCACATCTCAAGTAGAAGCAATGGAAAACCAAGCACTTTCCAAGCAGTTGAGGAAAGGATACTCACTGAATCCCCTTCATCTATGATAGTACTGACCATGACCATTCTGTAAGCTTGTACAATGATTTGGAATGGTACATGAGATGGTAAATGGGGTTTGCCTTGTAGATTCCAGTCGAAGGAAACAACTAGGCTGCTTGGAGGTGGGACTGAATAAATGGCCAAATATGACTCTGATGAAATTCCTTCCTGCGGTAAAGGAATGGGTAGATTTCCCCCATGTTCATCGGAGTCTATGCTTACAAAGAGGATTTGGACGATGTCATTCTCATTCTCTTTGTTGACTGTATCATCTGAAGGTAGACCTTTCGAAGACAAGACTGGGTCGACTGCTGTCTCGACTTGTTGACTTTGGTCTGGTGTGGACTCAGAGGGTTTATCTTCAATGATAGAAGCTTCGACCGACCATAAAGGTGTGTTAGTCATATTTTCAACTAGCAATGGACTTGGCAAGAGTTTCTTTTATCTAGGAGGAAGCCGTAGCGGTGAAGTAGGATGGTTATCCAAGACTCTTTTAGCTTCCTCTAGGAAGGGACAATGGTGGACAGCATGACCACCTTCATACAGTCTAGAAGGAAATTTATATTTTCCTTTCTTTCGAGAGACTTCATTTTCACTAGTTGACAGTGTACTTTCAACATGATCATTAGAGGTTGAGGACATCGGATTGTGCAAGCAGGGAGACCAGTCCCTTAAGATCCATGGGATGTAAGGACAATCTCAATGATAGTGGTCCCCTTGACATTCTCAATGCAAATGACACATGGAGATTTAGGTTTGGATAGTGCAGTGTGTGGATTTTCGCTAGACATTGTATGGTTGCCCCTTTTTTCCTTTGGCTCCTTCTTCTTCTCCTTCCCTTTCTTCTTCTTCTCATTTACTTGGGTTTTAGTTTCACCAAGCGAAGAGGAAGAAGGATAGGGAGAAACAAGCAAAGTAGAAGGTTGGGGGATAACTCTAACATCATCTAGTTGCTGACTTGATTGTTAAGTAATCATGGTGCTTTGAACGACAGAGGTCAACAAGAGCCATATTAGCAAGCCAATTGTCAGTCTTAGAAGGGACAATGTGGCTATATGAGGTGCACGAACATATCCCCAAGAGGAGAAAGGACTAGGATTTCCCCTAAGGGGAAATCATTAGTTGGTGGACTCGATTTTCTCAACCTAAGACCAATGAGGGGATAGTGACGTTAATCTGATTAAAATAAATTTTATGATTCTTTTACACAACTTGCTTTTTCAATTTTTAAGAGTCAAGAAAAAGCTAAAGATGACTCTAGTCGCCTTCGATTTTTAATGAGCCTGAAGTGACAAGTGCTCAGATGGACCTTTTCCTTTAAGGAGACTCAAAAGGAATGAAAGAGACTACTTTGGAAATCTAGACAGAGGGATTATCAAACCAATCGCAAAATTGCAGAATACTTTTTTACAGTATGATAGTTAATCTTCCCGAATGTTGTGTTCAGTGCATTGCAATTGATAGGTTGATAGACACGACTTCCTAAGGATAAAGGATATAGCCTATTATGGTCTCCCAATATATACTCAACGGTATGTGGGAGCACAAGTCTGTACTGGCACTTGTCGTCTCAAAGAGGAGGAATCGCCCAACCTACAACAAAAGTGATAGTTACCAGGCTTTACGATGCCGGAATACATCTCTAGTCTAGACTTCTAAATGTTGTGCATTAGGTTCCAAAGTGTTTTTATGTTCATTGAATTTATTTTACAGTTCATCTTTCTTAAGAAGTTTCCCTTTGAGGTTCACCACGTGATGTAGATATACAATTCTTAAAATCCAATCTAAGATGATAAACAACCGTTTATTCTTCTTTTTGCAATGAAAATCCTAGCTACTAAGGAAAGAGAAGCTTGATTCTTTCAACATAGAGCAGAGAGCACACACTAGATGCACTGTCCTAAATCAAAATCAACAAGCAGCCTAAATGCAAATGCACATGCATGTATTTATTTTCTACTTTCTTAATGCGTGAATGACAAAAAGAATGCTATGTACAAATCTGAATTATCCTTTCAAAGCGACAATACTAACAATTTTCTCTTCAAAAGACGAAAGGAAGACTATGACGACACTTCATGATTTTGAATTGAAAATTGCTTTCGACACTTGAAATACTATTAATTCAAATCAAATACGAGAGTAGTAGTGTAATCGACCATCAAAAAGAGTAGGATTCTTTTCTTTGACTAAAAACAACACTTGCGACACTTCCAAATCAAAAGACGATAGTTCGATTAAGCTACTTCTTTGTAAATGAGAATTGTAAATGAAAAAAAAATACATAAAAACATTCACAATTCTTTGTATAATGGAGGCTGAATGATGCAAAGGAATGGAGTTTATATAGTGGTATACTGATCACAGACACCAAAACTCCTGAATAAAGCTGAAGAGCGTATAGGAAAAACCAAAATCTAGAGGCAAAAAGAGTCTTATCTTATCATCGCACCTGTAACACAGGGAAATAGGGATGCATCTCATATATTGCACATGGGAGGTATGATGCATCCAGATTGCCAAGAGAAGGTGCGATGGTCTAGGGAAGAGACTTCAACTTGGTTTTTGGTGAAATTTTGGAGCTTAGTTCAGGGATTTAGGTCGAGATAATGATAGTCAGTAAATGCAAATCATAGGGGCTGATCTAATGAGGTTACTTGAGCCACCACCAAGGAAATTAAGATGTTTGCAAATCAATTGTTCAATTTATAAACAAGAAGCGGATATGGACTGAAGCAACATTGATCTACTTTGCACGTGCATACAAAATGCAGTTTGAAGGCTAGCTAGCTTAACTTCAGGCTCTGTCTATAGTTTATAAAGCAAACAAATATAGATAAGCAAACAAGCTATTCACTCCCCAGCAGAGTCGCCATTTTTTATCCGGAAATCTAGTGTCCATTCAGAGCTGCTAGTCCCACTAAGACAGGTAGCTATCTTAGAAACAAACAAGCTAAAGCTACTTTCGTTTTCCTTTATGAGAAGTAGATAAGAGAGAAGTAAAGAGTACCAACCTCAATCTTTCACTCGGATCCTATCTTGTTTCCTCTCCCCTCTGACAGATCTTTTCCACTCCTTCCTTGCTTACCCTGCTTCAAAGAGCACCTGTAAAGTCAAATCAGCATGATACCATCAAAGCACAGAGATCTACAATCATAAACAATATAGGACCAGATATATATTGACCACACAAATACATATATCAACTCAAACATACAACAATGTGGATTTAAACTCGAATATCTTTATTGATAGAAAGAGTAGAAGAGACGATTACATCCCATTGATCTGACCTAGTGTCATCCTCCTAGCATGAAAGCCCTTCTTCACCTCATGAAAAGCTTAGATCACCCAACACTATGACGTTCCACCAAGAAAATAATAGCACTTCCTTACAAGATATAAAATTCTAGCTTCTACATCTCTGGGATGAGGGATCCATATATAAATGTTTGCAGGGGGGTGAGCTAGCTTCTGGGATTTTGATTAGTGTCCTCTCTCTGATAGTTCTTGGTTCCACTTGGAGATTCATGATCTCTTACTCATCCCTAGGAGAATTCAAAGAGGCAAGTGTCACAAGAGAAGTTTCTGGAAGATTCCATGATCATCCACCTTGCAAACTATCTCTGCCATTTGTCTACTCTCGCCCATTGCACCCTACAGAAGGGCTTTTCAGTATGAATCAAACTTTTTGCATGTGGCAGGTGAGATGCATCACTCCCTTAGCTTTGAGCAGTCTGTATGGTCCAGTTTTGACTAGTTCTGAGCAGTTTTCCATGGAGAACTTCTGGGAGATGATGTAGTCAGCTAACCTTGTTCCTTTAGGGTGTGAAACGACACTTTTAGGGAATTAGAATCCCTTGTTTTATGGACATATATGATTGGGTTTGCTGCCCAAATATGTCTATAACAATTAAGAGAAGGTTCTCTGGAGATGATTTTCTTAGATTTTTTGTTGCAGTCGTTTTCCAAATTACTTCAGTTGCAATACCAAATTCAACCTATTCTTATTGAATGCTGATGGACAGATATTTCAGATATGATATTGCTGATTAATTTGTTTGGAACAATCCAATTTTGTAATCGGAATAATTTTGTAATCATCTCTATTGTAACTTCTCTTTTCTCTCTGTGTATTTAAATGAAAATAGAGATCAAAGAGAGGGAGATGATAATGGGGGATAATAGGATAGGATAGGAGGAGGAGATATAATTTAGAGATTTAACATTTTGTTGGGGACCCCAATTGTAATTTCAATATACAGAATGTTTTTCTAAAGGAGACATCGTGATGTAAATGTCATTTGGATTTGATGAATAATATATAACTTGTGTGTTGTTAATTTGGATATCTAAAGTAGCTAAGTAGTATTTGCTGGTGGCTAGGGCCTGGTCTCTAGTGGATCTTACTGTTGTTCCCTATTTTATACTTTTCCATTTCCTATGAGTTTATTATTTTTTATACTTTTCCAATTCTTTCGAGTTTATTATGTTTTGTATGTTTGCAGTTCATACGAGTTTATTCTATTTTATATATTTGCAGTTGGTTTACTTTCCTTAATTATGATTTCGTATACTCATTTCAGTAATTCACAACTCTATTAATTTATTTCATTTATGCATAACGTGGATTGAATTATTTATTAGTTAAGGAATTGTTTCTCGTTAATTAAGACAGAGTGTGATTAGTATAGATCCAACTGAAAGAGCTCAATTACTACTACTATGCTCTTGGTTGATGTTATTTCCATTCAAATTTCTTGATTAATGTAGATCCAACAGAAAGAGCTCAATTACTGCTACAGTGCTCTCAGTAGATGTTATTCTCATTTGAATTACTTTTTAAGATTTGATTATGGTTTTGCTTGAGATTAAGTCCTGATGCTTAGATGTATTATTTCCTTTAAAACTTATAGCTTGAGATTTATGATTGCATCCATTTACTCTTCTATTGAATTTAATAGATTATCTTAAATCATTACTCTCTATATTTATAGCTTGCACATATTATGTACACTCTTGAAATAAAAAGACTTACCTAGGTTGATAATTAATGTGAAGCAATTAGGAGTTTTAAAAGACACCTTTTAGCACCCAATAAGTTCACGTGTGGAGTTAGCAGTAGCAGAGGCATGAAAGATAGTGCCTGAGCTTCATAGCCCAAAGGATGTAGAGCCAGAAGCCAAAATCAAAAAGTTAGTCACTGGTGTGTGTGAGGCTAGAGAAGAAGTTGGACTAGTAACTTTTGAGTTCAACATGAATATTGTAGAGTTGTAGTTGAAGTCGTAACCCACAAATTTGCCTCAGGTATAGGAGTAGCATGTAATCATAATAAAGGAAGGCATGGCTACCTTGGATGCCACAATCACTAACTATGTAACGTTGTTCGACCATGTTATGGAGCTATTGATCAATCGGCAAGAGGATCTAAACCTGGAGACACTGAACACAAAGGTAAGGGATATGCAGTGCCAATATGATAAGGTTAGGGTGACTGCGTGCACCTTAGCACCAACATAGTTCTTTGCCAAGTTAGAGGAAGGAAAACAAATACTGGCACAAGTAGAGGAAGTGTAAAAGAAGGAGGCCTTGCTAAAGGCCAGGTTGTAGCCTCGGTTGGAAGAGGCTTATTAGGTCATGAATTCCGTTCAGGATAATCTTAAGGGATTGTACTAGACACATCAAATGATGAGGCTAGTAGTAGAAGGAATAACCACTCAAAAATTGATCGAGGAGGTTCAATAGGCAACGCATAGAGTGTTACTGAAGTTGCAGTAATCCAGGTGGAGCTGTGGGATATTTGCAGTAGGATTGAGGCACCAGCAGAGTGACAAGCATAATTCATGATCTTTATGTTGGGGTCTTGTTGGGATGGGGTCCCTGGGTTAGTTTGGAGTTAAGATAACCCAAATTTTGATACAATTTTTTAAATAATGTAAAGACTCCACGATTTGTGGATGCGGAGCGCGTAGGTGAATAAGAGTTAAAGGGGCTTATCCCCTTGTTTTGGATAAGTTTTGAGTCAGTTTTGAAATTCACCCATGGTCCATAGACCATGGCATTGTATGAAAAAGGCTATAAATAGCGAGTCTTAGTGAAAGGGGGAAGTAGAACTAGAGGGAACAAATATAGAGAATTGGATTAATTGAAGAGTCTAGGACATGAGCTACAATAGGAATGCTTTTCTTCCTGTGCTTATATAGGGAAAGAAAGGCTCCACAACTGAGTGCACAAAGCCCTAGGAAGAGTCCGTAGTTGAGTGCATGAATCCCTGTAGCTTTGTGTGCAAGGTAGTTTGAGTTTGTAATATTGAATTAAAGATTAATGAAGACAATTTTCCGAAGAATTCTTGAGTATTTTTGTTTTTCTGTGTTAGTGTTATATGTTGTTGATGGATGATTTATCAATTGAATGTTACGTGATTCTGTTGAATAAGTCTTAATAATGTACACAATGCATGTTCAAATAATTTCCTAAAGACTCTGGTGATTTCTCTTATGTTTACTAATGACTTAATTAAATCTACAAGAACACTAAGTTAGGACTACTCTCTGATGCACATAACTAGGCAAATTTATTGTTAGAGGTCTGTAAGGACTGGTCATAGACCTTTGCGAAGGTTTGAGGGTTGTTTTAATAGAGTTGCAAGAACATACTCTAAGAGTTTATCGATCTGCACGAAGGCATACATAAGGAATCGAAAGACATCACACTACTCTCTGGATGCAGAAACTTGGTTCTTAAATCACCCCATACTGCTTCAGGTGAGGCTACAGCCTGTGCTACGTGGGTTGTTGGATAAAGGGCTAGTAATGTAGAGTTTTTTTGGTTGGCACAACTAACTCTAAACCTAAGTCAGGTCCGGGTAAACCAACACCATTTCACGTTTACCATTTGACATTGGAGTTCTAACTACTTTTTACCCTTGATTTTCTACAACTTATTGTGGTCAATCTGGACGACCATTTTAGGCATCGTCACTTCCATGTAGGTTCTAAGACCTTTCTCTTTCCTTTGATCATGGTATCATTTGCCATTTTCATGCACATTTTTTGGGTCTTTGGAGGCCCAAGAGAAAAAATGTTGTGCCCCTGGATCAACACACCCCCAGAAGGTCGAAAGGTGTGTTCATCCTAGAGACATAAGACTAAAGGGAGCATTGCAATGTACTATCCTCGCTTAGGGGTGTGCATTGGGAACAAAACCCAAATTTCTCGATTAGTTTCTCTCAAAATTTATCAAGTTTTTTGCATGAAATTTATGTTAATGAGTCTATTTGTGATGTTTCATGACTTCATTACTACAAAATTTCTTTGGTATGGAGGGAAAGAGAACATGAGGAACAAGATATGAATGCATCAAATGATCCTACTACCATCCAAGCACACAAAGAGATTATGGATTGCTAAAATTCTTCTAGCTTCCTAAAATGAGGCAATATATGAAAATACTTGAATATCTTGTACGTGCATGGGATGTACAAGTTCATACAATCAGACTAGGAGCACATATTATTGAGATGAAGGTAGAAGACATATATTTATTGACTGGTCTATCTAAATGAGGTGTTCTTGTCTCTTTCACAAGCATGAGAAGGGGAGAAAAAGCAGTTAAGGATTACGTTGGGACTCATTTCAAACCTCAAGACCAACCAACCAAGGATGGGAAAATAAACATAAAATACATGGTCCAATTTCCTCTAAGAAATATCATATTCATTATCACCAGATTGGAAAGTAGCTCTACACTACATGTGGCCAATAGGTCATATATGCAGTATGCTCTAGAATTCATAGAGCCAACCATCTTTAGCTTGAGTGAGGTAGTGTTGTTGAACATGAAAGAATAGATGACTAAATAAAAATATCAAAGACTAAATAATTTTGGCTATGAAGCAATTTTGATGTCCTTTTCTCTAGAGAGGATTCCATTGCTATAGCCTCAACATATCTCACTCAATCCCATTGATCCAAGAGTTCCACAGATGAAGAGATATCCCACCAAGCAGTGCCATCATCCATGAGCTTCACATAGATTTTGTTCTTATGGTTTTTCATGTAGTTTATTATGGTAGATGATTATCCATATGTAGGGGTGGCATTTTGTGGATACCGAGAGATCACACCTCCCAAGGGAGAGTAATGGGGTGCTATAGGTAATATATATTGAACATTTTTTATTTTGAGTTTTACAATTTTTTTTTGTGTTTTTTGATGTTTCTGAGACAAAACTAGCGATTTACACATGCAAATATTGGACCCGTTTGACTTGTGGAAATATCATATATCTAATGTGTAAGAGACCCATAATCAACACCGGCACTAGTACAGGTTACTATAGTAGGACAACAAGTACTACAAGATCTTAACATAACATATACCCTCGTAGAGGTGGAATTTCATATGGAGGGGTTAACACATGCCAACGTTGAGACCACAGTCGACCAACTTCCTATGTGATTGCAACAACATACTAATGGAGTACGAGGTTGTATCGGTCAACTATTGCACAAGATAGCTTGTTTTGTGGAATATTATCTTGAGCGTTATTATTAGTCTACTAGGAGGCATACAACCGTATTTGCATGTATATTTACTTTGGATATGATAGGCCATGGGGTGATATGTGTCTCATGATTTTTTTTTTGTAAAACCAAACATTTTATATATAACTATCTTTAGTGTTTAATACATATCTATTATCAATTTAAATTGATCAAATGTGTATTGAAATTATTTACATGTGTCTCAAATGTCTACCTAAATGGTGATCTAATAATCTGTCAATTTATTTATATTTCTAGAAATTTGTTGATATTGGATTTAATAAAAGTTTCTTTCTAGAAGGCGAACCATTAAGAACATGTAAGGAATATTTGGACTTCAAACTAAGTAGACATTATTCAACTATATTCCTACAAGCTGTGAGCCTGATACAATGAATTTACAGTGGATACCATGTGAATTAACATCAAATAGTAGTTCGATCACTACACTATACTCAAAGATGTTATTGGTAGAGTGCCTGATATAGATCCCTTTTGGACTCACTAAATTGTCATTTGGAGTGAATATGGCCCATGTTGAGGAAGATAGTTTCCGAGTATTATGAATAGCACTATCAACATAATAAAAAATGGTTCCAAGGATGTCAACATATGTAAACAAAATGTAAACGAGATTAACATAAACCAAAGTAAATTTTGAAGGGACACACTGCAAACACTAAACACACTTTTATAAAACATTTAAACAATGTACTATGTAAAATAAAGCATAGTATTTTTTAAGGTACAACCTATTTCTAGGCCGCGCCAGTGGAACTCCATGAAAATATACTAGCTCATAGGCCCCTTTTGTAAGAACATGTTTGACAATGTATGGACCTAGGTATATTGGCTCGAACTTTCCTAAAAATAACATATCAAACTCTTCATCTTAAAGAAGAATAGGGACTGCTTCTGAGAAGACACAACGATTGACACTCTTGTCACACTGTGCCTTGATATGTCTCTTATGAGCTCCGTTACTGAAAGTGGCATCACACTGTGTCTCATCGAAGCTCATCAGATGTAAAAGATTTTTGTCCTCTACAGAAGTGGTAGGAAGATGTTTTATATCCATTTTCAATGAAAAAATATCACATTATATTGAAAGGATACCTTCTAGACTGTAATCCAACTAAAGCAGTGTAAATCCAGTAGCAGTCCTAACGAAGGTTCAGTATGCCCAAAAGGTAGTGAAAAGAAGAAAATTCTACTCTGATTTATGAACCCCTATCATATGTTGAAGCCTAGTTTTAAGAACCTTATTGCTATCTTCAACTTGTCCATTTTCCTATGGATAGTAGAGAGTGGAACTTTCATGGGAAATTCCCATCTTGGAATTCAATTCAGACATCATATGATTCCAAAATTTATTTCCGTGATATATAACTATGGCTTGTGGAACACCAAACCCTACGATGACATGGTTGAAAACGAAATATGCAGTAGTTTTTCTGGTATTATTAAATGTAGGAATCACCTCAAACCGTTTGGTAAACTAGTCAACTAGTACAATGATATAGCCATGCCCCTCATACAGGTGAGGGTTACATGTCATGAAATTGATACCCCATTTCACAAAAGGACCTACAATGACAACATGTTTCATCAGTGTAGGTGGAGAATGGGTCTTACAATTAAAAATTTGGCATGAATGAAACTTTTGGACAACAATAATACAATCGTGAGAACTAGTGGGCCAAAAGTAACCAACATGTAGGTTGTTTTGTGTGGTGGCATAACTAGATAAATGACCGCCACATTCCCCTTAGTGGCATTCATTAAGGACTTTATCGAACTCCTCCTGCATGAGGAACCTTCGAAAAATTGTATCAATACCACAGTGATAGAGGGTGTGGCCAATGATTATATGATCCTTGGCTTGATATCGAATATTCCGATTCTTAGAGAAAGAGGTATTAGACTGGAAATTATGGGTCTAGAAATATACAAGGATGTATCCATACCAAGGGTCATTTGTTGAGATAAAAAATAATGACTCATCTAGGATTGAATTTTTATACGTGGATTCAGAACCACTAGCGGGAAGGTCGCATATTAGCTCAATGAAAGCTAGTGATTTATTTGACATAAATTTGATGAATTCTAGGCCAAACTACTTTAGGATGATGATCCATTTGGAGTACTTTCCACTGAGAAATTGATGTGACAAAATCTATGTCATAGGGTTACAATGCAAAATGACCATAGTTTTTTGGAGCAAAATATAGTGGCGGAACCTCTGGATAGCTTAAATAGCCACAAAATCTAACTTTTAGACATGCGTGTACTCGAATTCGGTATCATTGAAATTCCAACTCAAGTAGTAAATGGGATTTTTAGGCACTACATCATCCTATTTCACAAATACCATTATGATGGTAGCAACTACAACGGAAAAATACAGAAAATAGCCACATTGGTAATCCAAGTGATATAACAGAGATGTCTGAATTAGTACATATTTCAAGGAATCAAATACATTTTTAGGAGCATCATGCCAATGGGAGGGAACCCATTTCTTTAAAAGGAAGGTGAATCCTTTGGTCAACTCAGTGCAATTCGGGACAAACCTTCATAGAAATTTATCCTTCCCTTGGAGTTGTTGGAGCTAAAGGAGGGAAGAAGGTGTAGAAAGATCTATGATCACATAAAATTTTAGAGGGTTGTTATGAATTCCATGTTTTCAAACCAAAAAAAAAATAAGTCGACCAAAAATAACACAAAACACACATTTGTGAGGGTTTCGTTGAATATTATAATGGCTACATCATGAGAAAATATCCTAAAGATACATTGGGTGGCAAACTTGATGTTTTAAGTGAGTAGGGAGATTGTCCATATACAGTTGCATGATGTGGTTGATATCATGGAAGGTGTAATTTGTCACCCTCTTATACATAAAACCAACATTCTTCATCATCGAAAGGAGTTTCTAGTATGCCAACATACCCCAGGGACAAATAAATGCAATTTTAAGCTGATCTGTTGGGAGAATGTTGATCTGATTATAACTGAAAAATCCATCATTGAATGAATAGATCTCACAACCAACACTGTCATAAAAAATTTTGGTCCATGAACTGGGTGGGATAATTATCCTTTGGACAAGCATGATTTATATCCTGATAATTGACACATACACGAATTATTGCTTTTTTCTTCATGACAGGAACAATATTTGACACCAAATCAGTTAGAGGGACTAGTTATATTAAACTAGTGCATAGAATCTTTTCAAATTCATATTTAATTGTGGCAGCCTTCTTGCAATAAAATTAACAAAGGTGTGCCAAACTGGCTTAGCATCAGGATACGTTTTTGTTTCGTTAACCATGATGTTTGGATAGATCCCCATAATTTCTTCCTAAGGCCATGCAAAGACATATCGAAACTCCTGAGGTAGATCTCTGGAAGTATTGATCTCATCTAGAGAGGAAGACATGCCAATATGTAGATTCTTGACAATGTCAGGTTTAATCGAGGTATCAAGAGGGATAATATCTTCAATATTTGATAGGTTTTTCTCTTAATCAACTTCATGAATGGAAACATAATTATTAGAGAGTTCAATGATATTTTGTTGATAAAGGTAATTGGGATGATTCTCTATGGCATGTGACAAGCAGGATTGATTGTGATGATCATCCCATGGCACATCGTTTGGCATCATGATCTCCATGATGCTCTCATTGGTAGGGAATTCATGAGAGAAAGGACCAGAAGACGTGCCATAATCCAATGATAAATCGACCCAATTGATCGAAGAGACTAGATTGGAATGCACTACACAAGCTAAATGAATAGCTTCATAATTAAGCTTGATGCGGCTAATAGGCATACAGTCACAAAAAATATTGATGTTAGTTTCATCTCGTACTACCAAAGATTTAGTTAGATTATTAGAAGAGGATATCATATTGATATAGGAAACTGAAGGAGAGCTACCGAGAAGCAAAGGAGGAGGAAGCAAAAAGGTTCCCATGAGAGAGGAATCCTTAAACAGTCCAACCTTGGCATGGTGAAATTGATGTAAATTCTCCCCTACGAGATGGACACTTCTAGTAACTAGATAATTAGAGTCGAAAAGCATGAGTTTATTGATGGCTATTATGTCACCTTTATAACAAAAGGAGATCATTCATAAATAAGTTGAAATAATAGTAGCCATGGGGTAAACCCATGTGCGACCCAATACAAGATTATAACTGAGTGGTCCGTTGATCGCTTAGACTTCTATGGATATAGATCTACCTACCAATTCTACTTGAAAGGAATTAAAAATCCCACAAGGTTTATAAGTCCTTCCATCAAATTTCAAGGTTGTTGGGACCTAAAGCAATTGAGGAGAACTAATGGCCTTCCCGCAAGACAAGGACATAACACAAGTTGAGGCTCCCTCCTCTACAATAGAATGATGAATGGTCTTACTACGAACAACAAGTTATATCATAAATGCAAATTGATCCAACAGTCTAGGTGTATAGTTCTCATGCTTAAAAACCACTAGGTTAGAATCCAAAGGGTTGATGCAATCCAATTGCAGAAAGAAAAACCTTTTTCTAGGTAGGAAACTTTTGCAACACCTCAAGAGTAGACATAGCTGATGGTGACTAAGCGAGGTCCCCAATTATGCTGCAATTATGAGCAACTCTTGTGTGATAGTTGGAATAAGATTTATGAATAACACCCTTTCAATGTTTAGTAATCAATTGCATAGGAATCCTAAGAGGAGTAGGATCCAACGGAGATACAACCGAACTAGTAGGTTAATCAATATTGTGACTATTCAGGGGATTCACATTACAATAATATTTATTATTGGTAGGCACCATAATATCAATTCTTGATTTATCAGAAGAAAGCATCAGCACCAATTTAGAGGAAGTATGATCCCAGGAAACCAAATGAGTCTCATGATTCAGAAACAGATCTGGCAACACAAGAAATGAAGTATAATATTTCAGGAATTGGTTCACTTCGACCGGGTGGGGAACGTAACAAGTGAAGTGTTCCTCACTAAAAATAAAAATAAAAGGTAATGAGGTTTCCATCTCTCATCAGAATATTGATTTTTTTGTTTATCCCGCAGAGGAGAATATTTCTTCCTCTTAGCTTTTCCTTTTTTCTTACTTCCTGGTTCTTTTTGATATTTTCATTTATCAGAATGAGCAACGTTGACCTTGGAAGTAGAAGCTACAGGAGCAATGGATGTATTTTTGGGGGAAATTGCAGTGAGATAAGCACCAGATGGTTTACTCATTGACTGAAAACTAACAGAAGCAATCACACCATTGGCAACATCAGATTCCTTTCAAGGATTTTGAGGAACAATGTTCGAAAGTCATGGAGGATTTTGTGTCTTATCATAAATCGTGCCAAATTGGGTATAAAAGAGATCTAAGTACTCAAAACAATAAATTACTTTCTCTTTGGTTACAACTCCACCCTTAGCTATGTCATCTATTATAGGAGCCAATAGATACTTACTAAACCATTCTGCTAACAGTTGGTCCATAACATATGTATTAACCAACCGAAGGTGATGTCGCCACTATGAATGTGATTAGAGATGTGAGTGGAATACATTTATTTGAAGTTTGTTAAAAGTTCCATTCGTTTTTCATATTTGATGGGTAACTAGAAATGTATGAGAAAGGTGGCAGCCAAGGAACTGAAATTGTTAAACGAAGCTCTTTGTAATTAAATATACCATTTAACTTCCATACGATAAGAGTGCGATGGAAAAGACATAATCAAATTGAATGATCATTAAGGGAGTTTGAAAAACACCACAGATTATAAGTCATGACATGCATCGATGGATATTCTCTAGGATTCCCACTAAATTTTGGGATATCAAAAGGAAATTTCATAGGAATAATTGGCCACCAAGGCAAATGAACAATAGGATCGTTGGTGGGATGAGTCAAGTCTGGCAATTTGAGAGTTTCCATAAACAAAAACTTGTTGTTAAAGTTTGGTTGAGGATAACTTGCATTAGGGGGAATAGCCTGAGCAACATGTATCTGTGTTGCATGATAGGGAGGTTTCTAATAAAGTGGAACCTAAGAACCAAAATAACTATGATTTTGATAACCAACATGTGTATAACCTTGCTTTGTAGCTCTAGGATAACCTTGCAAGAGATGGAGAGGTTGGGTTTGGACTTGATAACCTTGATAGGGATCTTGAGGGATACCATGATATGGTTGATATTGTTACCCCGTGGGATTTTTCATTATCCCAACATAACGTGGATGTTGGCTTCAAGGGCTTAGAACCATGTTCAGAGTTAGTTTCACTAACCAAAAAAACCCACTACTACCGACCCTTTCGGCAACGATGTGCATAGTGCAAACCAAACTCCCATTCAAGGTAATATTGGGGGATGCTAGAGCCATATTTCTAATTCAGAGGGGTTATGAAGTGTGGTTGTGAGGTTTTTATCAACTTAGGGCTTAATTTGACCTTCATGAACCATTTAACCTTATTGTAACAATAGTAAATCTTTTTCCTACTAAAAAGAGTTGTGAGTTGTGTGTAACTAGTCTAACATGTATTATTCATCATATAACACAATATCTGAACCTTCGTGATGCAATTGGAGAAGAAATACACCAAAGTGAACCATAAACAGGCTAAAATAGAGAAACTATGCGAACATAAGAAAATACACAAATTTTTCTCAAATTGTTCTTGATTAGTTCAAGTATTCACAGATAAAATCATTCTCACACTATGCACACAATTGCAGGGTCTTGTGCACACAACTGCCAGCCTACCAAGGTCTCCATGCACAAAGCTGCAAGGGTCTTCCCCTTCACCCGAATATAGAAATATCTCACAATTACAAACTAAAAAAACATATTAACATTTTAGCTCACTCCTTAGACTTGCTAAAACATCCCTTCATATATTCTTTTACCCTTAAAATATCATGGCCCACAAACCATGGGTGAACCTCAAAATACTATAGATAATCCCATCCCTTTACAAAAGAAGGGAATTTGACCAGTTCTCAAGCCCCTTTGACTCTTATAACCTTGTGCTAATCACACTCCGCTCCTCAAACTGTGGAGATTTTACACGACTTGGACAAAATCTTAGACTTGCAAGATCCCTACCCAACAGACCCACAACATAAAGATATGACTCATCCTCGAGTCACTCATCTGGTGTGCCCTCAATATTTTCTTTCAAGCATTTGTATTGAGACTTCAATGGATGAACTGTTTTTTGCATTACATTGCGACCTGTCGAACTTCATCCATGAGCTTCTATGTTGTCAAGTCTTCTGTTGCGAGGTTGATTGCCATATGTGCTTTTCACATGCTCTTCAATTTGTCCTGTATTGCCTTTGAGAGATGGCAAGCCTTATCGTCCCAAGGTTGCATCATCACAAAGTTTATTTGTGCATTCCTTCACAGTTCATCAATCTTTCCCTGTAAAAGTGTTCCTTCCTAAAGATGGGTGAATTGTTTCACTGGTGCTAAGATCTATGTCATTTGTTTAAGCTCATTGAACTGTAGTTTCTTATCTCTGATTTCCACTTTGACCTTCTTCACATGTGGGTCCTCCTACAGTGAGACCCACACTTCCATTATATCTTTAAAAAGTTGACTACAATCTTTCATTGCAGTTGCTATCTTCTACATACTATCTTTTATGGTAGCTTTGTGCTACTCTCGAACATCCTTTGGCGTTGTAGGTTGTAGCTTCATCTGAAGTTTTTTAATCTTCGTTCAAATTTAACCTTCCCTCATTGAGGACCAATGGTTTTGCACTGGCATATTTCTTTGACTTCTACTTCTTTCATGTGTTGTAACATTATTTGGTTTGGATAAGTTAAAATATTAGCCAAAAAAAATTGAAAATGTTAAGTTAGGATATGGATGCAAAATAAATAAAAGTTAAAATATTAGGCCAATTTAATGTTTTATAGGCATCCATACCAATACAATGATAGGTGTAATATACCCTAAACAAAGAAGGCAAAAGAAAAATAAAATGTTAGGGAAGAAAAAAGAAAAGAATGGCTTCATTTCATATTTTTATAAATGCAAAGGCTGCTAGTAAAAATGCACCACACTGGGAAATGCAAAATTATGTTAATATACAATTAGTTCCCTAATAAGGATTAAATATTTCATTTAAAAATTTTGGAATTTCAATTATATTATAATGCACATTTTTTATTTGACCCCACCATGCAACCTGTCACCTCACATTAAGACTTTGCCACCTTTCACCTCATATGCACCCATCTGCCAAGATCCAATGGCCCAGAGAGCATTTCGGCCCCCCCTCACCATTTGAACTTTACTGTGGCGGGGGGGGGGGGGGGGGTGGGTTGGGGGGGTAAAAAATGGGCAGTATTTGAAACTGCGTCGGCCCCTAAGTGTCAATATTACACCATTTCGGACCCCCCTTGGGTGAAACCATTAAGCACCTCCCCCTCTCTGAAAATCAACTTCTTCACCTTCCGATACCGCTCTTCTACCCCTTGCACTCCCTCCACTAACATTTCCAAACCATTTTCACATTGATTCTACCAATCACATGTGATCCCTCCAAAATGAAGCTGTTACATAATTAAATGGTTTAGTCGTTAATCCAACAGACCCTCGCCACCCTCAATGTAAAAACTAGATTGTTATATAATTCTCCCTTTCACTCATTAACTGGTTACTAAATTCATACATTGCCACTATTATTTCTTTGTTATAGGTTTGCTAGACCAAACTCTAACATTTTCACCCACCAGTGACATTGTTCGTTCACTTGTTTTTAGCCTATTACCTCTATTCTTGTCCTCATATCCTAAGTCCCCTCTGTGTATTGAAGCCCGTGATCCAGTTTTCACTACTGTCCTTAGCCTTATCTGAAGATGCCTCCAAAGGACAAGGGACCAGAAGAACTTGTCAATCCTCTGATATGTCATCCCATTTATTTTCACCACATCCCATTGGCTGTCAAAGACCATAAAATCCATGAAACTCTCTGCAAATTTGACCTTTTTGAGACGTATTTTTGGATAGAGGACAAATACATAAACAAATATGATGGCATTCAGCTGTGGGAATCTAATTTACCCCACTGCATTTTTCCTCGTACCCACAACACCCCAGAATTTGTTAGGAAGTGTCATGCATGATATTTTCCAAGCCAAAGAGCCATCATTTCCTCCACTGGAGAAATGTTGTTTACTATCACTCCTCAAGCAATAGACCAGATGATGCAAACCCCCATAGTAGATAATTTCATCCCCTTTTCCTATGAAGCACTTACTAAATTGTACGAGAAATTGGAATTTTCCAAGAGGGCCAAAACCCTTTAACTTTTCTTGACAGAAGATGCCCCATTGCCAAAGAAAAATCCTCCCTATCCCTCCTCTATTTTCCCTAAGAGAGCCAAGAAAATTATCACAGTCATCTCTTACCTCCTTGGCTACTACTCAGATCAGTGGGTAGATGAGGCCATCATAGGATTTTTGTCCATTTTCTCTACTAATTCTAAGCTCTTCATCATGTTTGACTTTAGCCAATTTCTTATGGATTCAATTCATGAGTAGTTTATCAAATTCTAGACTAAAGAGGTGTTCAAGTATGCTTCTGCGTTAGTCTATAGGTTCTTATATTTTCAGGGAGACAACATCAAGCTTGCTTTATAAGTGCTGGATGCAGAAGGGAACTACTAGTCAGTCAATTTTTAGACTACTCTAATGATGATGGAACAAAAGGAGTACACATACAAACAATTCATAGAGATGTTTTTGCATCCATCAATTAGTCTCTTAAGCAACAGAACAAAACCAAGGACCAATGAGGAAATTAGAAAGGCGTTACAGCTATCAAACCAAGTTCAATAGGGGATTGTTACCTCTCTCATAATTATACATAATTGAGAATATTTGAGTGTGATATTGCCCCTTACAATTTTCCTAAATACCTGTCAATTTGGATTTTTTCTCTAGAGTACATAAGGCACATACTTAATATGGATGAGTTCTACTAGGTAGCTACCAAGAAGAAGTCCCAATTCAAAATTAAAACATAGATAGGGCCTTTTATTTGTAATACTAGGGCAAAAAGGGCAAAGGTAGATAAAATATTGAAAGAAATGTAGTTTAGCCTTAGTTTCACCTAGTCATATGATCCATTGGGGGTCATTTCTAAGCTAATAATGGAAAACAAATCCACTGCCTATTTTCACTCAACCAGAGTAGAGATAGAGAAGTATAAAAACTAGTTAGAATGGGATAAAAATACCCTACAAGAGGTAGAAGAGAAGCTGGTATCATCCTCCACAGTACAGACTCCAACCATGTAGGAGAAAACAACTAAGAGAAGTAGAGAAGAAGAGTCCCCTTCAGGGACTACAATTTTTAGTGAAGGATTAAAAATTATGTATAGGAAGAAGACCAAGCTTAGTTCTAAACTATGCCTTGGCAAGGATTCAGAGTAGGGGAACACGATGACCACTAATGAGCCACTTGTTTCCTCATTAGTGGGCGATCAAACCACACTGTCTCCCACTATCTCCAAAGCTTCACAAGATCAGCAACAAATGTAGACCAACATATCTACTACATGGGAGATAGAGAAAAGTATAATGGACAATTTTAAGGAGATAAAAGTATGGAATGAGGCCTTGAAGATTAACACCTACAATCAGTTTTGGAAAGAAACTTCCAATTCTGAAATTAGGTTGTTGTCAGCCTTTGATTCAGAGAAAATTAAAATGCAAATGGCATTCCTCCAGTCATAGGTTCCCTAGGCCAAGGTAGCATCAAACTATAAGAAGGTATCATTTGAGTTTTATGTAAAAGACATACATCCCATTTACCAAATGGAGATGCACAAACATACTAGGGAAATGATTTTCTCCACTCTCACTAACACCCTATGAGTTTGTCTTAGGGAAAATTTTAAGAACTCCCCCTAAATTTATATGTATAATAAATGGGTGAATATCCATGGTATATAGGAAAAATGGCAAGCAATTTTATCAATAATATAATATGTATATATAATTTTTTGGCGAATCTCTCACCAGGCATGGTGAATATTTTACTCAACTATAAAATCTTGTAAGATCTTGGTGAATCTTTCACTAAATAATAAAACTTTGTAAAGTCCTAGTGAATCTTAGCATTGTGAACTCTTAGAGAATTTTTTGAAAAAGTATAAACCATATATGACAAGAGCCACATGGTGGCAATATCACTATTTTTTTTCACATTTCCACGACATGGAACTTGTTTATAAAATTATAAAAAAATCCAACCAAGTCCCTCATAATATGCAAGTAAGCTTATAACAGAGTCTAATACCTCTACTATGCTTGTCCTCATTCAAGTGGCATAGCTACTATACTTAACACTATGAATCACAACTCTCTTAGAACTGAACTCTATAGTGTAATTAAAACCTTTGGAAATTGAATCTGATAACTCTATAAAAAGGATTAGTGAAATGGAAGCTTTTGTGAATGAGCCCACTAATTACCATTGTTAAGCAATCAATCTAGAATATGAAGTCTTCCATCTTGATCACAATCATGCTCACGATCAAGGGAGTGCGACCACCTGGCCTGACATAATGACCATCATAGCTTCCAATAATCAACAACCACCTTGCAAGGACATCCTAGCTCATGTCTCATGAATTTTATTCATTAATCTTAACTGATATAAATCTTATAAATATAATATTAGAATCCTCTCCAAAATCACTGTTAATACAAGGGTAAAGGAAATTTTTTAGCTCAAGGCACTAGCCAATACCAACTTTGGTATTTGTGACACCTTTGTGGGGATGCACCTACCCAGCCCCATTGGGTTTCTTCCTTGTAACATAGTTCAAGGATCACAAGACTTTCCAATCTTCCTACTCCATAGACACACTTGATATGATATACATAGTGAATGGAAAAGAAGCATTATAGAACACACAATTTCACAGAAGCAAGAAAAATCTTAGCCAATTCAATATCAAAATCTTGACCACTGATTAATAAAGAATAACAAGTAGTGTAATGAATTGTTCCAAGTTACTTATTTACAAGTTGTAAAGAATGTAGTGGAATGGAAAATATTACTTAGGCAACCCTTCAATATTTTCTACTAATATGTCTGTGCATGTACATATGAAATTAAGAGCATTGTTGAATATAAAGTTTCCTTTTCTCTTGCCTCCATTTTGACAGATCAGTGTGAGATCAATGTCACTTTGAATCTCCTTTCTTGGGTGGATTTTTTGACAAATCAATGTGAAATCAAAGTCACTTTGAATTTCCTTTCCTATGAGAGATCACATTCATAGTTGATTAGTAAAAGATAATCTACTATATAATATGTTTAAGAAACTGACTGCAATCTACAGTGGAAACTAGACCTCAATTCTTATTCTAAATTTGAGTATCTTAGGACAACATAAGAGATAAAAATGCATATGGCCTTAGTAGCTAGAAAAAAATCACTCCATCATTACAAGACCACCTAGATTTCAGCACTTAATCTAAATAATGGCACTAGTTGTAGTGCTTATTTGCACTAACTCTATGGAAAAGAAACAACAATGTTTCAAAGCACACTTATTGGAAAATTCGTAACGTTCTGAGAATATTTAATGATAGAATCTGAACATTGTAGCTATTGTGGGGAAACTAGGGAACCCAAATCTTGGAAGATATCTCATACAAAATCTAAGAAAAATATAAAAAAGGGAAAAAATCAAAATCTATAAATCAAGCAATGAATTGTTTACGAATCAAATACAATTCCTTTAACTAACAGTTAAATTGTGGTGATATATTTAAATATTTAGTAAGAGGGGAACTTCAAACCATGGAATATTAACTGTCATTATTGTCATCCCTCGACTGAGATTACAAATTAATACTTATGGAAAAATTGTAAGAAATTATGTGAAATAGTAAAGCATAACCTCTATTTTCAAGCAACAAAATCAAGACACTGTATGTGGTTATTGCCAAAAGGAAATTGCGTTCTAATTTGGAAGAGGATCTTATCAAAAGACATGGATTTATTCAAAGCTACAAAGCCTAATGGGTTATTGAAAAATAAGCTGGAATATGGGATCATGATACTTAAATTGAAAAAATATGCTTTCCTTTTAGAAACATTACAATTATACAATGTTTTTTTGAAAGCATTAGAATTTGAAATTGGACCTTTCTATCAAGACAAATTTACATTAAGAGAATGTACTTTCCTACCTCAAACATTGTAGATATCAAAGAAAAACTTGAAAAGCATAAGAGAACTTAGCATAATGTAATTTATTTCCTTCCTTAACATTATTAAAGAGTTTAGGTTCCCCAATTCATCAGGTAAATTTTGAAGGAAATGACAGTTAGTAATAGTCCAATTTACAACTGAAGATGTGTCACAAATATGAGGGGGCATCTCCTCCAAATCACAAAAGTGCTCCGGGTTAAAATCTAGCATTATTGGAAGCTTAATGCTTGACTGGGTGTTATTGAAGCCAAATATTTTTCCAATCTTCAATAAAATCTTAAAGATGGCTTCTCTAAGTTCTATATGACTTTACTATGCTCTTGAAGTGGGAGCACATGCAGCGTCTCCAAGTGAATAGTCTTAAACTAAGTGAAGGTAAGGCCAATAGATCATTTAGTGTGGATCTCTTTAACCCATAATTGAATACTATGTCTCTCTTGAACCCATAATTTAATACTATTAGGACTTTCAAACTTTTCATGGAACTCAAAAATGTTGGAAGAAAGTATTTGCTTCCAGAAAAGAGTAAAACTAAAGCCTCTGCCTGAGGAAAATTGATGTTACACCACTAATACTTCTCCATGGAATCTGTATAGGTAAACCACAAATGCAGAATTCCATTAGAATATTGTGTTTGTGGAATACACAAATGAAATCAATGAATTTCTTTAAAATATCTTTTGGAATCAAAATTAACCGAAATTACATATCGATAACCTAGTGGATGTAGGATAAAATTCACCCGTGTCATTCACAAAAAGCATGAGAAAAAACCTAATACTATATATAAAACCAAGAAAAATTCAAATTCATCACTTCTAGGGACCTCGTAACCACCCTGCCAATAGACAAGTATGTTCTTGTTAGAAAAATTACCCAAATTACAATCTGTTTACTCCAGCCTATGTTGGAAAGTTATAGAAGGATGACTAGTGTAATCAATCCATTCCTTTTAGCCCTGGATTTGTTTCACTTTAAAATAGAAGTATACAAATATGCTTGTCCAATGTCTATGCTTTAACCATTCACCTTAAGATGTTTTTACAATATAATTTCTTAAGTCTATTTAATATCTTCATTATCATAAAAACCAACCTATATCCATCTTAACTCCACATCTACCACTCTTAGGGGGATGAAATCTATTTATCCCTCTGAGCACTTGGTAGACCCAGAATTAAGATGGATCTAAGATAGAATTTACCCTTTAAATAGTCTATGCTCACATGAATACCATGGTTCAATACCATGGGTTATCATAAACCTGGAGCTTAAAAATTACTATTAGTAATTTAAAAATTAATAGTTGATTTTTATTTTATTTTTATTTTAACCAAGCTAAAATGTTTAACATACATTAAATTACAACACCCATTTTTACTCTTGATCGGATCAAATATTTTTTCACTCTATGCTAGTTTGCATATCACGATATTGATACCTCTCGGGGGTTAGTAGATCCAAAGTAAAGATGGATTTTAATTCCCCCATTTAAATAGGCTACATTCCAAGTGAATACCATGTGTCATTTTGGTGAATACCATGGGTCAATACCATGTGACATTTTTATTTTTATTAATACTAATATTAGGGTTAATGTTTTTTTGCATGGTATTAATACAAAAAAAAAAAAAAAAAAATGTTTTATTTGTTTACCATACCTCTCGTTT
>APFE031484016.1:35064-54467 GCA_000404065.3 Pinus taeda | reverse complement strand
CATGGCGGCTAGGAGTGGCTCTGATAAGGATGCATGGAGGCACCAGGCTGGCTTCGATAAGGAGATCTTGTGGCAAACGTCAGCATGATGTGGCAGTATGAAAGGACATGTGGTAGTCTGCGTTGGCATTTTGAGGGGACCTATGGAGGCATATTTGGGTGACACATGTCACCACTAAGGAAGTGCCATGTGGCAGTGATGAATTCACATTGGCAATCACAAATTGGATGTTGAGGGTGATCAACACTTTTTAATTCTTGACACTTAAAAAGGTGTCGATAAGGGGGATCCAATACAGGTTGCCGCACAATTGCAAGAAGAGTGAAAGAACTAAAGGTGTGGGGCTGCGCATAGAGGGCTATCGGTGATTGGAGAAACGAGCGCATTACAACTCCAAAAGTAAAACCTTGATTGGAAACTGTTGAATTGAGCAACTCCAATATTTGGCTAAGCACACTATTAAAGAAGAAATTAAAGGACCTTGGGTGCTAATCTATTTACAAAGGAAAAAGGCCCCTCGAACAGGAACAAAAGGCCCTAGTGCCTTAAGATCAAGCCTTCTCTCACGACCCTTGGTCAAATGGAGGAAAATGCTGAAAAGGGGCTAAACAAATTAAACGGGGCCAAGGAGCATTGTATCTCGTTGTTTTGTAACACATTTTAGAGTAAAAGTCTCGATGAAGCAAAAAAATCGATATAACATTATGGCTATATTACATGGAATTTAATGCTTTGATAGTGAAATGCAGGGAGTTATGTGATGGATGAGTCGGCGGCTGTGATCCCAAGAAAAAACCAAGGCAACCACTGTCAATCGCTCCTAGCTCTAGAAAGTGGGAATACAAGTGGTTAAAGACAAAAGTGATGGGAATCGACGAAACAACAAGGGAGTCACATCAGCGCAGAGATGTTGCCTGATCAGAGGCCATCACAGGGATGGCAGTGAGATATTTTCTTTGTCTATCATTATGTTTTCCTTATTTCCTGTTATTCTATAATTTTTATATTTTCAAGAACAGAATCAAATCCAAATGTAATGATTTTGGGCAACATTCATTTCAAAACGAGACAACTAGTCGATGAGACAACTAGAACTTAGGCTAAAGCTATTTTTGTAACAATTTTCAAAGCTTCCTCTCTCCTTATAAAAAGATGGAAGAAACGATTAAGAAGGGTTCCAGAATTCTACACCTGAGGGGTCTAAATTCTATGATTCCACTTTTGGTTATATTTTCCTGTTCATGAGGTCCTTGAGAAATACAAATGCTAAATGTAATGAACTAGTGATTTGGACTCATTTTGAAGGATTAATGAAACTCTTTGGTGATTCCAATCAGATAAATGAGCAATATGTTTCTCCTTTTTTTATCACTTCATGTATGTTTTCCTCCCTCTCAAATAGTGTAATGAAGTTGTTGGTTTCACTTTGATTCATGGTTATATATTTTTTGCTAAGTAGTAATAATACCTGTGGTAATTACATATTTACTTGTGTTATTTGATATCCTACAGTACCTGTATGAGCACATATTTACATATTCTAATTAGTGACAAATGTATTCATGATGTATAGATTTTGGGACCTTAATTAGTGCTCCATTGTTTCTGCCATTCCACCTCTTCAGTCTTCCATATTTCTGCCGAAACATCATTTCTTAGGATTATGTCTTGTTTCCAGCCCTATGCATTGAATTCCCTTCTCTCTTTTCTCCTCTTCATTTTACTACAATGGAAATATTAAAGTTGTCTATTATTGTGTGTCGACCACCAGAACCAGACATTTGTCTTTGAGATTAGTCTGATTCACCCCTTGAGTATTTAGATCCATGTATTTTCTTGAGTTCACCTTGATGAAGGACTATTGAACCAATCCCCTTGAATTATTTCCTTTTAAACTACGTGACAATTGGATTGTAGCAAAAATCCCTACTAGTAATATTCAAAAGCACTCCTCTCTTAAGATGTCCTAGGCATTGGTATACAATCAACCCAGAGGTTGTCTCTAGGAGGCTTCTATATCTCTTGAAGCACTTGTGCTATAGGTGACAGAAAAATTTACAACACTTTGTTCATTGAAGTTTATTTGAGTTGTGTTTTAATCAATGGATGTGTGCATTTGGAGGCTTGATGTTGTAGAACAGTTCCTTGCCATGCTTCCTGGATGCATGATCTTATATAAAAAGGGCATAAAGGGAACTGGAATGACATCATCTCCTTCAATCAAATTACAGTTAGGAAAGGAAGAATGAGAAGTGTTAACCTAGGTGAAGGAGGCTACGACTTCTTACAAGAAGCCATGAAATTAGAGTTTGGGCTAACAAGCTAGTTGGATCCATGTAGCTACCCGAAGCATTCTGTCAATCATGATGATAGGAATGGTAGAAGACAAATAAAAATTCATCACAAATTTATTCAGTATCTCATCATGATTGTGCAACAACATTAGGGTTTTCAAAAACCCTGTTTATTCTCATCACATTATCTCTTTTATCAATATGTAAATATTTCTCATCATAATGCCAACAACTTTGTTGTGATTGATTTGAGCATGTAACAATAACTAGATGAGAGAGAATAATGAGGAAGCTCAAGAGTTGTGAGGGTAGGTCAAATGTCACGATAGGTGAATTATCACCTCACCTCTATAAATGTACCCTCATGACTCATTGGAAGGGGACTTTTAGCACTAGAGCTAGGACTAGTAATATATAGTTGATCATTGCTTGAAGAGGTAGAATAACTCATCTCTTGGTAGCTAGTAGGGTGAGTTGTGGTGGGGATAGGGTTTTGCATCGGATAATTTCATGAGCAGCCCATGTTTCATTGTTGGGATTTGATGGCTTACATGACTTGTACTCATGTTTGCAACTTGACTAATAGGAATTTATTCATTTTTAGTATGGATTCTCGTACATCTTTGTGATGGTTGTACTGAATTTCTTGTATTCCTATCATGTTTGCATGTGTGATTTCATGTGGGCATATGTTAGTGGACTCGTTATTAATTTATAACTTTCATGTACACTTGGAATTTGTGCTTACTCATTCCACGTCGTGCTAGTGACCTATTGTGAACTAATTTACAATGAACCTCTAGCATGTTCCTATTCAAGTATGTCTCAGACGATTTTAGCTCACTAATCCTTCTTGCGACATGCTTTTACTTGTTATTTTTGTTGCATCCTTATATCATGTTTTGTAGGTCATTAATCTTGGGTTGAACTGATTCCCATAATATGGGTAGTTCTTTGTTTCTCTTGCTCTAACAATTCCACATTCAACAAAGAGGAGTGAAACCAAAATGACAGCTATTGGGCCTACATATTAGATGGGGCTCCTATCAAAAATGATGTAAGATCTAATTGGGACTTCACACTAGGGAGACCCCTAGTTGTTTGCGATACATTCCAGCCTATCAACAGAATTGGTGCTAGAATGAGGGTAGATGAAAAGCTTATGCCTTGAAGCTTGCAGTTTAGTTTCATATCAGTAAATGGATCTCAATAATTTCTATCCCTTGCTTTTTTTTTTCTAAAAACATAAACCTTACGTGCCCATGGAAATAGTCTATCACTTGTCACAGTTTAAGTTTGACAGAAAGGGTCGAATAATTGTTTTTGGACACATGTGTCAAGTTATTCATTTCTATCACTCTAATGGAATTGATTGTAATTATGCTATGGGAAGATTGTTCACCCTCACACTTGAATATCATGTCAAGAAGTGGTTCCACATGTTACCAATGACTTCCATTCATTCGTTCAAGCAACTCATTCGTAAGCTTTGTCAAGCCTTTGACAGGGACAATTCTCAAGATGTGCTTAGAAGGAAAAATCAACTTATATTGAAACCAAAAGAATCATTAAAGGATTTTTCTGCTAGGTTTGTTCATATTTTTTGTGAATTTCTAAAAAGAGATGTTGATTGGATGTATTTGGGTGACAATTTCCATTTCTTGGTTTATGTTTCTCCACAAAACTGTCATTTTGAAAAGAATCTTGATTCTAAAGATCATCATGATAAACTGCGAGTTACAAATTGGCCAGATATTATCCCTAATCTTGTCTTTCCTATTTATGTGAGTTGGGAAAAGCCTCAAGCCTATAAGGAAGAAATTAACTCCTGTGGATTTTCTCGTCCTCCTTTTGATTCATCACCAAATAAAATTTTAGTCGTAAACAATTTAGATGATGAAAAATGTTTGCATGGAAATGAATCAAGTTGTCTGACTCCCGAACCTCTCATACATCCTGTTGAAATTGGAAAACCTAAGAATCAAGTTGAAATAGTATCTTTCCCTGTTGAAAAGATTCAACTTGATCCTGTTAAGCATCTTCCTAAATCTCTACCTAAATTTCCTCATATTATGCTCCCTCATTCACCTACTTGCAATGACCTCACTCTTGTCTCAGGTAAAGTTGAATGACTAATCAAATCCATGGAGCATAACACAGGTGTTGATCATTTGATGCTAAATCAAAATATTGAATAAAATCTGGTTGAAAGTGATGCTTATTCTAGGGATCCTCTACACTTCGTTCATGACCCTAACACAAATAATTATCTCAGATAACACTCGGTGTTTAGTTTGGTTTATGAAACATAATGTGCATGTTGATCCTTTGTTACCTCAGGATGATATTAATGTATAGTATGCGAGTCTTGGATCTAATTTAAATGTAACTAGTTCTCCTTCATTCGTTTTACCCTAATTTTCTTGATAAGTCTACTACACCAACAATTCCTCTAAATTCATTAGACATTCATCCTGTTGGTGTTGATTGTGATCATGTGCATGACAACGTTGCCCCATAATCAAAGGATGAAAATATTGAATCTCTCATGCATGATATTTTCAATATGCATTCTTTTCCAATTGAAGAGGAAGTTTATACATTGCGAGAAGTTCAAGATGGTTCTATAATCAATCTATCCTTAGGCTTATGTGTCAGATACCCAGTTTGATCAAAATGGTGGCTTCAGTGATTTTCATTCTATCTAAAAAATATTCTCTAATGCCTCTAATGATTGTCATTCATACCCACATATTGATCTTAAAAAGCCACCAAAATTTGATGATTCTCCTTTTCAAAGGTTTTCAAACTTAATAGGAAGTTGAGGCACTTCAATTTTTGCTGATGGTTATGTCAAGTTCTCATGATCTTGATGAGATCCTTGAGCTAGGTCAAATTAGGGTTTCTTAAATTAGGGTTTTCTCAAATGATTCCTATCTCAACACTATCTCTCCTAATGAAGGCTCATTTTTTAAATATCTTGAGATGCATCTCTCCTTGTACTTTGATTCATTTGTTGAGGAAAGTACAAAAACCATAGTATCAAATCCTTCTGATTCTTGTCTAGCTAGTGTAGATTGTCACTAGGTACTGGATGATGTTGATTTTTATTCCACTGTATGCGAGTAATGAAACCACACTTCTCAGTTATTTCTAGAGATTCATTCTATTGTTTCACCTTCATATGATATTATGGACAACTAGTTGATCATTGCTAGAACATTTGATCAAACCAACAATATATTCATTGATCATGTTACTCTCACAACTAATGAATGCATTCACCTGTTGATCTTACAAAACCACCATATTCGATGATCTACCATTTGAGGGTTGAAATATTTTTCACGATGGTGGGGAACTTCATCGTTTTCTATTGGTTATGTGAGGTCCTCACGTCCTTGATAAAATTCATGAACTTCAATCTAGGGTTTCAGAAATTAGGGTTTCTTCATTTGAATCCTTTGGTATCTTAGTTGCACATGACGAAGGCCCATATTTTCAGAATAATCAAGTTGATCATCCTCAACATCATGAAAGGATCGTTGATGGTCTTGAAGAATCTTATCTGGCTAATTCCTCTGTAAGAAGACAACATCTTGCCTCACTTGCATGGATTTAGGGTTAAATACAAATGAATGCATATCATGGCTAGATGATTATGGTTTCAAGTTTATCATTCTGTTTACTAGGATAGATTAAAGCTTGGCTTGAACAATATATTTTGGTACATGTTCCTACAAGTAGAAATGACCTTCTTTCTCTTGTGCATGTTTCACAGGTAAGAATTGTTGTCTTTGGACAATTCTTCACACTGATTCTAATCACTGACATCTTTGTCTTTGCGGATCGGGAAATCCTAAACTTGTTTCTTTGGAAGTTTGATTTCACATGACCCAATCTCCTCTCTTGTTAAATTAGGGTTTAGGTTTAAGCTATTTAGGGTTTTCTAATTAAGGTTTTCTTATTAAGGGTTTTTATTTTTGGATAAATTTTAGATATGATTTGTTGTGTTTTCTTTATTGCATGTAGTTAGTTTGTTGCTTAACATTATACATTTATCATGCATTCATATTTTTCATTACATCCTCTACTTAAGCATGGTGTGACACTCTTAGTTGCAGTTAGTTTATTTCTCCCTTGTCGCTACATAACATTGCATTTCACCATAGTCCTGCTTGTTGCATTACATTGTGCATTCGTCTTCTTGCATAAAATTCACTGGTTTTTAACCTAGCATTGAATTTTCTCTTTGTGCATGTCACAACACGACCCTTCATAAGCCTGGATCCTTTCAAACCTTTGGTGTTGTGATTGAGCTTTCTTATGCTTTTATGCACGTGTTCGAATCCTTGAAGAATTATTTGACCTCTTTGCACATGATGAAACCATAGAAGAGTTTCCTGGTCACTTTTCTCTAATACTAAAAACCTTACCCTAATGATTGTGTGTGGTTGTGATGGTTACTCTAAGAGCCAGTTTCTCTTAGAAAAGGTCAAAAAAGTTGCATCCTAGAACAACTCTTCTGTGATTCTCATTCATTAGCAAGGAAAATAAAAATGGGTGTTTGTGGGGAACCATAATAAGTTCAAATGAATTTTTATATAAAACCCAAACCTTTTATCTATCATGGTCTTGAATATTTCCCGGTGTGCTTTCACTCTCCACTTGTCAATTTGATATATGATGTGGAATTAGGGCATGAGGTAAAACCTAAATTAGAATATATTTTAGTTTCTACTAAGCAAGGAACAACCTCTCTTGTACGTAAAATAAGTCGATATCCCTCATTCACCCTAGCTAAATAAATTTCTAATAAATGATGCCAATGTGTACATTCAGAAAATAAAACTAAATAAAGTGTAAAGGATTGAGAAGAGAGGTGATGAAATGACTCTTCCAGGGTATTGACCAGGCTCACTAGTAGTGGAACAACATTTGTGATTTCTTGGAGTGACCCCAATGGGGTACTGAATAGGCCTGCTAGAAGCAAAGAAACACCAGAAACTTAATTTAAATTTCAGTGAAAAGTAAGCCTTCTACCTTATTCTTTGCATCATCACTAGCTATTAGTATGTGTTAACTTCCTATGTGGTATGTAATGACTAACAAGAACTAGCCTCGAGATAGGGGAATGACATATCTATAAAATTTCAAGAAACCCTAAGAGTACTAATAGTGTTTGTTCAATACTTCTTTGCATTTTTATCAAGACTCAATCTATTATAGGGATGTGGCCAAAGATGTTGGATTCTACCAGTGATTCACCAATTGTTTTAGCCGCTATAACAACCCCCAAAATTTCTCCTATTACGAAATTTATGGGTCCCCCCTTTTGTCCTGAAAGTTACACTTATGGCTTCAAGGCGGTGAAATCTTGCATCAACATGGTCATTATCAAACTCTATTAATTCATGTACTTTATCAATACATATGACATCATTTTCCTGTTTTTTGTCCATGATATTGGTCTTATCAATGCATTAGGGTTTAAGGGATCATTGTTTCAATAATGCACACACCTTCAAGCCTTACCTCTCATTGTATGCTTGCAAGGTGATGAAGCTACCTTGTAATAACAATTGGGATTTCATCAGGGTTATGAAAATTTCCACCTTTCCTATTACAACCCTGAAACCCTAGATTGTCACGATGAGAACCTTAGGCATATACCCATTAGAGTGCATTTCCAAAAATACTTCAAGATACTTGCACTGCAATTATAGGATCATGTTGGGAATCTTATGGCATGTTGTAGTCACTTGCAACCAACAAGTTCACTAAAGTGGTAACTGTCAAATTCTATGAACATAGGGTTATGTTTTTGTAGGCAAAATGGAGTCTCTAAAGTTTCACCTTTACAACTTTTGCAAGAGAAATATGTGAAGGCTATTCATATTTGGGGCATTTCTAGTCATTCGTAATAGTTACAACAATTTTTTTCATGAAATATTCTCTAACTAATTTCACACCCTCCCTTTTATTATTCTTTTAATACTATTAGGCTTTATTTTCTAAATCTTTCCTTATATTACATGGCCCTAATAATACACTGTATTATTATTGCGCTCACATTGTGAACGATGAGGAATGACGTTAATGGAACCATACTGTTTTTGTTTTTTTAATCTCAGAATGATATAAGACCATATAAAGAATTTAAATGAAGCCACCTTAGATACATAAAGATGTAAGATAACACTAAAACGTGTATTGAAAAGAAGCCTCTTGAGAGCAAGGCCTATTTAATATCAACTTCATGAAGTTTTATAAAGAATGGTACTATTCATGACACAAAATAAATGAAACACAAAGAAGGTATATGAGTGAACACATCACAAAGGGTCTTAAGATAACTATGTCAATGAGTAAAAAAATAAACATGTTGCATCCTCCAATTAGTCAACTCAACATCCTTGACTAGTTGTACTATTCCTTTTTAAAAATGTCACAAAATTTTTATTGAACGTGTTGATCTATTCAAAAAATATTGTTGCTTTGTCTACCCTCATTTTAAGCATGGGATGAATCTTTCACACGTTGATGCAACAAGCATATCTAAATTCATTGGGGTTAGTGGGTAACTCTAGGAACGACACAAATGGCTTGTGGTTGATAGAAATGTGATGAGTGCTAATGGAGTTGCGTTGAATACAAGGAATAATTCAACTCATCTACCTAGATGCTTTGTGTTGTACAATTTTAGGATCTGTACAATCATAATATTGGATAACTTTTTTATTCATTGGTTTAGGGATAGAAGGTCACCAACTTGGTCAATTTTGTGTCCATTATGGACCAAATCTCGGAGCAACAGATTCTCATCAATTTGTTTTATATTTTAGTGTCTCATGGGAGCTTTAGCAAGTAGAAGTGCCTCTACATCACTACCATTGTCTTCTCCATTTTTAAATTCCCTATTACTTGACTATAATGTGCCTCTCAAATCATCTTGTAAAACTAGCCTAAATGAATACAAAGATGGCCCATGTAGCATATAATTCCATGTTAGAGGTAAAAGTATGATGTTTGTTTACCTATGACCAATGTTTGGTATATAGCATAGAAGTTAGATCATTTCCATATAAATTTGGCCACTTTACAATATTATATCCACAATGATTGAGAATTGTAACCAATTCCACAATATAAGGTTGGTTGAGGCAACTTGCAACTTGATTAGTACTTTCATAATTTCACTTGGTGTCTAGATGGAACTATTGAAGCTATGAAGACCACCTATATTAGAGGAAACCCTACAAATTTCCCTACATTAGCATAAATTGTAGAGGCTTGTGGCTACTGTGTATATCTAGGGTATTTATGAATCATGTTGGGGAGGGTATCACTATAATAGGCCATTAGATGTTCATTATGTGTGAACACTACAATAATGACATAAATTTGAGGATTTAAAATGATTGATGTCGATTTTTGTAGAAGGAAGACTTGTGGCATGCATAGGTGGTGCTTTACCTCCTCAAATGTTTTTTATCATTACTTCGTGAAATTAAATTGAATTTGGATCCACCCTTAGTCACCTGGATCAAGGAACACGTAATACAAGAGAACAACAAATTTGTAGTACAAGTTGGGAAGCTTGGGAAGTCACAAATCTCCAAATTAGTGTATTGGGATTCAAAAAAATTGAATGACATGGAACTTAGTTGGATCAAAATGCACACTATGCTCATCCACTATATGCCTTGGATATTGATTTTTTGCATGTTGAGTATGCACTTCTATGGGTTGGCATATAGCTTGCATTGGCATAGGGTGTTGAAGATATGTTGAATGTGCTTCATAATCTCTTCATAAATTTAATTTAAGAGGCGAATTTTTTCTAGGTATATAACCACAAAAGAATTAGTGAATGATCACAAACTATTATTCATCATCCTTATGAATGTTGTTGGTGCATTAGTCAAGACCATAGGCAAGATGACCCACTCAAGGAAATCTTCTTCCACCTAAAGGTTGTCTTCCACACATTAGTTGGCTCAATTAACATTTGTTGATAGCCTAACACGAGTTCAATCTTACTAAAATAATTGGCACCTTTTATTGATCAGGTAAATCATCAATCTAGGGGATTGGATGTTGCTTCTCAACTCTAACATTATTCAAAGGTATGTGGTCAAAAAAGTAGTCACCTCATGTTGTCCTTCTTTTGAACCAACATAATAGGGCTCACATAGAGTAGGGAACTTGGTTGAATGCTACCCTTATATGTCAACTCTCAAATTTGGTGTTTGACCTTCTGATTTTCTATAGGAGAGTGTTTGTATACAACGCAATTGGTATAAGGATATCCAGTGTCAAATCAAATGCATGCTTTACTGATGTCTCTATATTTTTACTTTAGATGAGTTACCTATCTTTGTTGCTAACACAACCCACTTACCTACTTTGAGTGTCAAATCAAATTCCCTACATGCATAGTTTTATTACATGAACACACCAATGATTTAATCAGACTTAATACAAAGACTCTTGCCCATTTGCACAAGGCATCAATCCATATTCTGACTAGGAAATTAAACACATAGAAGATAGCTAAAAAGATATGAAGTAGTTTATATAACAATATATTTATGGAGAATTTACACAACTTCTTGTAGGCTTGGCTCTCCCTCTTAGCTTGATTTAGAGTTATTTTTTCTGCGATCACCCTTAGGAGCTCTCTATTTCGCTTGGGGATGTGCTCAAGGCTTTGAATTCGACTCAAAATGATAGACAGGTATCCATAGTGATGCACTCTTACTATCTAACAGGGTACTCACTATGTCGACATCAGAAAAGCGAAATCACCTACATAATCTGATTGCAAGAAGAAATTATACACAAATACAACACCTACAAGAGCCTAACCCTAAAAACACTTGCAAGGAAAATTGAGCAAAACTGACAGTTCAAATGTTAGTTTTTGGTAGTAGCGAACAAATTTTATAGTCTCTATGGTGTCTATGAGGCTAAGGAACACAAGAGGATAATTATATCTAAGACCAGGAAAATATTTCCAAAGAAAATGCCTTAATTAGATCAATGGGTCATCTATTAAATATTTTCCTCCTAAGTCTAACTTGGGAAATATGGTTGATTAAATAAAATTAATAGAGGTAAATCGATTTTTCTCTAGAGAGTTTCGAAAAAGCCAATTGAAGGAGTCATGATGATCTTAGCCATCGATTGTGATTAGATCATGGTAGTTGATTTGTCAGTGAGATATTATAAGAGAAAATCAAGGGTTCAATTGGAGACGCATCATAAGGAGTTTGAATTACCTAGTTGCAGTCATTAGCAAGGGTGCATTTTGAGCAAGGGAAAAATGTGAGTTTCAAAAAGAGGCCAAATTCACCTCCAAAGGGTGACATTTTTGTTTCCAAATTAATTTTGTGAAGAGAAAAATATTTTCCAGAGCTTTTCTAGTGAGAGGCAAGTAGATTGTAATTCTCAATTTTGCTGAAGAAATAATATTAAAACACTCGTTTGCAGAACTGGTTTTCCCTTTGTGGTTTTTCTAGGGACTTTTTGTCCAAAAATACTGGTGTCAATTATTTGTGTGTGCATTATTTATTAGTTCTTGTAATTATTTGTGAAAATTGCAATAGTGATTTAGTTGTTATTTTTTGTAATTAAATTTTTGAAGAAAAATAATCTCCAGTAGATAGAAGATTAAATTCCAATTTTTGGAATTAGGGAAATTTCACATGGTATCAAAGAAAATTAGTGTAGAGGGTTTGCATGAGTTAATCAATATAGGGAACAAGAAGGGAAATATTGAGGCCTTGTAACCCTGTTTATTTTCTCGAGATTCGTTTTTGGTTTCACTATATTTCCATATTTCAAAAGATGTTCATAATAGGTTTGAGAAATTGGGACAAGTTGGATGGAACCTCCAACTTTGGTTTGTTGAAAGCCAAAATGACATTCATACTGGATGAGTACAGACTGAAGGAGTATGTAAAGAATGTTATTACCGTACAGTCAGATCCATAGTAGTTGGCCACTATAATATCCCGTTTCATAGATATCCTCCAAAACCCTAGTACACTCCAACCAAATACATACAAATGATATAATAACCGAGAAACTCAAAATGATAAAAATGACAGTGGTGCAATATATAATAATATAAATGTGCAATATAAGAAGATGCTCAAGAAATGCAGAGAGAAATGCTAAGCCATTTTATTATACTGAGCAATAGAATGAGTACAGGAGGTGATCAGAAAGATGGCACCTCGACTTGCACAAGGCAAGTGAAGAAATACACTCATAATAGCAAAGGAATCGCCTCTCTCAGAAATGCATGGAAGTTGCTGGAGTATTGCCATGCTATTTCTGCTGCTGGAAATCAAATGAGGATTTGGGGCTGTTCCCATCCTTGGAAAATGTTGAAATTCGGGAATCGAACTCTACTCAGGAAACCCAGAAAAACCTAGAAAGATTTCCTGGAATAATCGACTCCCGAAAATCACCCCCTTGGGGTTCTGCGCAATCCCTCAATGCTCTATGCTGCCACTGAATGAAACCCTCTAGAAATATGCCCGAAACCTCTGCCAAAACTCTCCAATATGTAAGAGCTGATCCCTTGCTCAATCTCGCAGCACAAATCCTACTGCAAACCCTCAATGCAAAACTCCTCCCAGAAAGAATTGTGTCATCCATCTTAGTGTTGCTCAGTCCTCTAAGGTGCTCGATCCTCCTACCAAAATGCTGATGCAACTATTTCTAAAATTCTAATGGAAATACCTTGCCCGAGCAGGCACTCTAAGTCCCCCAGGGCTAAGGATGAGATCTCTGAACGGAGACACTCAATGCACTAAACAGTGCTGCAAACTAGCTAAACAACCAACATGCTCTAAGTCGAAGTGACTATCTCAAATGCTCATAAATGAATGCCAAAATGAGGAAGCTCTTCTTTCCTTTATAGTCTTTTCCTCTCTCAAACCCAAGGCCCACCTTCTCCAGCATAATTCCTCTCTTGCCATGTGTTTCTTCCTTCTGCGCAGTCCCTCCTTGTGTCTGCGTGGGCTCCATCTCTGTGTCCCCCTTTGGCCCCCTTGGTTCCCCTTTAAGTCACAATGTTGTGCTACTAGGAAGTGACTTTTATTCTAAAGGTGAGTCATGTCCCCTTTTCCCCACCTTTTTATTCATAAATAACTATAGAAGGAAAAAATAAGCAAAATCGAATATTCCAATTAGCCATGGCTAATTAGGAATATTACAGTCTCCCTCGGCAAAAGTTGGTTGTCCTCAAGAAACTGATGTGATGGATGCTAAAATATTTTCTCACTCTCCCAAGTGGCACCCTCATCTTACAAATTCTTCCACCTCACCAAGAATTCCCGGACCGTCCTGCTCCGCAGCTGCCTCTCCTTGGTATCAATAATAGCCTCTGGTTGCAACATCAAATGCCCCTCATCATCCATGGGTGGTAGCTCTTCTATCACTGTCACCTACTGCCCCAATGCCTTCTTCAGGCATGATACATGAAAAATGTTGTGAATCTTGCTGCCTTGGGGCAGCTCCAACTCATATGCAACCTATCCAATCCTGCGTATCACCCTATATGGCCCATAAAAGCGGGGCTTGAGCTTCTCATCCCCCTCTGCTTTAGTGACGACTATCGATATGGCTGTAATCGTAGGTAAACCATGTCCCCTACCTCAAACTGTCTCTCCATCCAACCCCTGTCATCTGCTAGTTCTGCGTTGTAGCCATGTTATCCTTGAGAGCTTGGAGGACATCCTGACTCTCTTGGATAAATCTTGGCTCTCGGAGCCTTGCTATCACCAAACATCCTGTCAACAAAAGATAAAGGATGATACCCATACAAAGCATAGAATGGTGACATACCAATGGACATGTGATGTGTAGTGTTGTAGCAGTACTCCCCTAGATGCAGCCACTTCAGCCATGCTCTCTGCTTCCCACTGACATATTTACGCAAGTAGCCCTCTAGCCACTTGTTAACTATCTTTGTCTATCCGTCTGTTTGTGGGTGATAACTGGTACTCAGTGTCAACTCCGTCCCCACTAGCCAAAAAAGCTCCTACCAAAACCCACCCATGAAACGACTGTCCCTGTCACTGATGATGGTCTTAGGAAGACCATGTAGCTTGAAGACCTCTCTGAAGAATAGCTTGGCCACCTGTGCTGCTGTGTAGTGTGTGGATATGGCAAAGAAATGTGCGTACTTCGTCATTTGGTCAACGATGACAAAGATACAATCCTTGCCTTGTACCATGGGTAACCCTGTGATGATGTCCACCGAAATACTCTCCCATTTCCCCTCCGAAATGGGAAGAGGCTGCAATAAACCCGTGGGATGGCTCATCTTCCCCTTGTTCCTCTGACAAACGTTGCATTCCCGGATATGTTGGAGTACGTCCTCCTTGAGGCCCTTCCATGAGAACCTCTCTCTGATGGCCTTATAGGTTTTGGTAAACCCCTAATGGCCAGCCAATGGTGAATCATGTGATGCTTGGAGTATCTTCTTCTTGAGCTGAGACCCCTCAGTCAAGAAGATCCAATCCCTATCGTAGATGATCTCATCGACCACCCTGTATCTGTCATCTGCCACCTACCCATCCAAAACCTCACATGCAAACCTGTCCTTGGAGTACTCAACTAAGAGTCAATCCATCCAATCTGTGTCCAAGCTCATAAGAGACAACTTGGCTGGTCTACGTGAAAGAGCATCTTCTACCACGTTGTTCTTACCCTTGAAATACTCAATGTCAAAGTCATATGCTTGGATATTTTTGATCCACTTCTGTTGCCTCTCCTGTAGCTACTTCTGCTCCAAAAATAATCTGAGGCTGTTGTGATCAGTCCTCACCCTGAACCTATTACCTACTAAATACTGCCAGAACTTGGCCAATGCATGCATGATGGTCAGCATCTCCTTGTCGTATATAGAATACAACCTCTCGTGCAGAAGGAGCTTCTGGCTCTCATAGGCTATAGGGTGACCTCTCTGCATCAATACTGCGTCGATCCCCTCTCCCGATGCGTCACACTCCAAAACAAATGGCTATGTGAAATTTGGCAATGCAAGCATTGGGCAGCTGCTCATAACCTCCTTGAGCCTCTCAAAGGCTCGCTGCGTTGTATCCATCCAACTGAAAACCCCCTTCCTCATCAAATCTGTTAGGGGTGCAGCAAGATGTGAGAAACTCTTGACGAACTTCCGGTAGTAAGTACAAATGCCAATGAATCCCTGGATTTCTGTCACGTTCCTCAGCTCCAGCCACTCTCTAATGGCCCGGATCTTCTCCTTGTGGACTCTCACTCCATCCACCCCTATGATGTGCCCTAAATACAACATCTCCGTCAACCCAAACTCACACTTGGAGACTTTGGCATAGAACTGCTGCTCCTGCAAGATGCACAACACTGTCTCAATGTGCTGGAGATGCTCCTCCCAAGTCCTGATGTAAATGAGAATGTCATCAAAGAATACCAACACAAACTTCCTCAAGTAACTACGGAAGATGTGGTTCATGCAAGACTGAAATGTGGCGGGGGCGTTGGTTAGCCCAAAGGGCATCACCAAAAACTCAAAGTGCCCATAGTGACACCTGAAGGTGGTCTTGGGAATATCTTGCTCCCTCACGCGAATCTGATGGTACCCAGATCTCAAATCAATCTTTGAGAAGAACCATGCTCCTCTCAACTCATCCATCAAATCGTCAATCCTGGGTATGGGGTACCTATTCTTCAGTGTATTCTTGTTTAGTGCCCTATAGTCAATGCACATCTTCAATGTGTCGTCCTTCTTCTTCACCAACACCACGAAAGAAGCAAAAGGACTCGTGCTCGGCCAAATGTGCCCAAGAGCCAGTAACTCCTGAATGGCCCGCTCAATCTCATCCCGATAGGCCTTTGGATGCTTATAGGGGGTAGTAATCATTGCATGTATACCCTGCTCTAGCTCAATGGTGTGCTCAAATCCTCGGTCCGGTGGTTGTCCCGGCGGAATCTCCCCAAACACTATGGCATACCGGTCAAGTATGGACTGTATCTCTGGATGCACTGTCTACCCTGTAGTCCCTGCCTGTGATGCATGCAGCTCCACTGCCCACTCTACATCTCCCTTCTGGAAGATTGCCTCCATCCGATGAGATGAAATAAACTGAGGTGGATATGTGTGATGTCCCCGTATCTTCTCATGCCTCCCTGTCTTCTCATCATCCCACTCCATCTCTAGGGTCTTCCAATCTGTCGTGACCTTCCCTGGGGTGATGAGCCACTGAACACCCAATATCATGTTAGTGTTCAGAATAGCAACCAAAAAAAAGTGGTCAGTCAATGTGTATGTGCCCATCGTCACTGATAGCTCTGGAACATAACAAGCACACATCATGGTCTGATCTCCTGGGACCAAGACTGAAAACCCATCGAAGCCCTCCATTTGTATACCTCTCTACTCAACCATCTGTGCATCGATGAAGTTGTGGGTTGCCCCACTGTCAACCAAGACTGATACTCACTATCCACGTATTGTCCCCTATACGTGTATTGTTAGATACTTGGGAACTACTCGCAATGTTGCAAGGGTCCCCCTAGTAGGTGCAAAAGATGCACCACCTATTGCTGGCGGTGGAGGTGGCAAAGGTCCATGCACGACATGACTATCTCCTGCCTCCACATCATCCTCATCATCCTCTTCCCCACTACTCTTGGAGAAGACCTCAATAAAATGTGCTTTTCCAGTAGCACATCTATGTCCTAGTGCCCACAGATCCTGACAGGTTAAGCACAACCTCTTCTTCTTCAGCTCCTTTCTAGCATCATCGTCAATCTATACTCATCTCGGATTCCCCTTTGGAAGTGGAATCCTCACATCCTTCCCCTTACATTGGAAAGTCTATCTCTGGGGTAAGGTGCCCGGGTCTTGGGTAAGACATCTTGCAAGTCCCAGGTCCTGCTAATAGCATCCTAGAGTGTGGATGGTCTAGTGGATTGGACTAAACCCCAAAGTGGCTCTGCTAACCCCTCAACATACAATAGATCCTCTGCACTGTGGATAGATCTGGCACCATCACTGAAACCCTCAAGAAATTTGCAATATAGGTCTCTAGGCTCCCTGTCTATTTGAGCCTCATCAGCCCAACAAAATGTTGCTTTGGATCCCTCCAATCAAATCGATCCATCAATATCCTAGTGAAATCGGCATATGTCATCACTGTGGAGTGTTCGAGTGTCAATATCCTAGAAATTCTGACTGTAGATTAAATTGATAATGCAATATAACTAAAGCAAAATACTTTAATCTACTTCTACAATCAATTAGCAGAATCTTAAAATATTTGAGCAAGATCAAGCAGAACACATATAACCAGACGAAGAATCAATGCACATGAAACACAGAAGAATACTTAGGGGAAAGCCTCAGCTAGAAACCCGACTATCTATATTATCTTACAAGGTGAAAATATATCAGAATAATACAAAGCCTTAGCTCTCACAACTAACTAGCTCTCAGTACAATCCTCCTGGATGCTCACAGGCAAACAAGGCTTCTCACAAACCTTCTCCTTTGCCCTCCAAGCCTCCTATTTCCTTGTGCAGTTTCTCTAGGTGATCCTCCTGTTACCAAGTGTAACATTAATCTCTCACATTGATCTCACACCCTATAAAAATGCACAATCCTCAAGGAACCTTACCTTGACTGCATGGATGAGTTTCCTTTATAGGAAAACACAAGAAACTGATAGTAACCTGTCCTTGACATTCAGCTCAACTGGGTCTTTCTCTAAATAGACATGAGTTTTTGATGAGGGAATCTTCAGTTATCTAGAGTACACTTGTTGAGTGCATGCATGCATTAACTGACTGATAACTCACAATTAGTTCCTAAAATAGTTTGGAACTAATTTAACTAGACTTAACTCAGTAAACTGAGCTAACTAATTACAACTCAAATATAACTCAATCTTATCTCCTTAATTAAGGGATAATCTCCTTAATTTTAGGGATAACTATTGCATGACTTCAGAAAGACTTCTAACTTGAATTTCTCTAACTAATAAATCCATAATGAATTAATTTTCAAGCAGCTGTTGAGACTAAATTCGAATTTTAATTCAATGAAAAATTAAAATTGGAATATTCTGGATTCTATTTTTTCTCATTTCTTGTTGCTATTTTCAACACTCACTCTCAACAAGAAAGTAATTCAACTCGATCCTGATCGTGAACCTTTGGAATGTTATGCATGCAACACTTCTCTCTAGTGTTGTATCTCCATCAACTCCAAAAACAAAAACAAAAAATCCAACCTAAATCAGTACGATGCATTTGTCATCAAAGTCTCTGACTGCTATTGCCTCTGTCGACTGAAATCTTTGTGCTTCTGCTGACTCAACCTTTCTGCATTGTTGTCAATCCTCCTCTCCACTCTTCAGTATCTGACTACTCTAGTCTCTGTCACTTTGATCTATGACTGCATCAATCCCACGGATTCCTCCTGCTACTCTATAATTTGGTCTCCCGTAGCAAAGTACGATCGATGAGATAAAACCTCTCAATGGACCCTACCCAATTTTAGCCTTCTTGGGACTATCACTTCACATCACCCCACCTCACACCTGGAGGTATGGCTGCATGTGATCCCTCTGCTGAATTTAATTGTGGCTCCTCCACAATTGTCTAAGAATTCTTCTAGGAATGCATGTTAAGAGGTAATGTGCTCTCCCTCTCAACCACCAAGTCTCTAACATTTGCATCTTGAACCTCAAGAGCATACAGGTTCTTGACTTGTGAACTTATCTGTTTCACCTATCTCATGGTGATGTGTCTAAGGAAAACCTTTCCCTTACTGAATACAACATCGTAGCCTTTGTCCTCCAACATCGCAACCGATACCAAGTTCTTCTCCAATTTAGGCACATACTTCACATTTGTCAAGGTGATAGAAGCTCCATGCTCCCTCTGAAAAGCAACAGTGCCCACTCCTGAAACACTAAACCTTTCGTCGTCACCCATCTCTATGCGTGTTATAGACATTTTTTGGCACTGCCCCCAATCATAAATTTCCATAAACTGAGGGCTCCTAAGTCCCTAAAAGTGTTGCTTCACTACCTAAAGGAACAAGGT